>ML259720.1:12266-159992 GCA_005239495.1 Nicotiana undulata | reverse complement strand
CCCCCCCCCCGGATCCCACATACAAAAGAAGGAGAAGTAAAAAGAGCAAAGTAGGCATATTCTTCGTCTTTGCTGCTTCCTCAGTCGCTTGCATAGCCCTTGTCTGAAGTACTCGGAACTGCCGATTCCTCTTCCACAACCTTCATTTCTTCAATATCGACAAAAAGATCGAAACATTTGTCATGCACTTCCTCGAAGGCCTGCCTCCGAGCCTCCAAACGAGCATGAGCAACGGCGCGAGCTAGTTTGAGCTTGGCCTCTTTAGATGTTTCCCTAGGATGAGTATTTGCAGCAACGACATCCTCAAATTTTTGAGGTATCCTCAGCTTTAGACTTAGCCGTGGATAATGCAGCAATAGCATCCTCAGCTTCAGACTTAGCCGTGGATAATGCGGCAATCGACTCAGCATGAAGCGCCTCAAATTTGTGAGCCTCCTCTAGAGAACCTTGAAGAAGACTCTAAGTCGATGCCATCTCCTCTCGAAGAGTATCCCTCTCTGAGGCCACATAATCCCTGTGCCGCTTAAGCTCAAGGATCTCGACATCTTTGGCCGCGACCTCTTCTCAAAGTTGCCCCGTTACGGCATTCTTTTGCTCAATCTGCAAATGCCGAGTCAAGGCAGTAGACACCAAGTTATGAAAACAAAGGGCGATCTTGTGAATGCCAAACTACCTGCTCGATGAAGTTGGCCCGCTCCTGGAGCGCCTTTTCCGAGCTTGCTCTAAGGTCTATCAACTTCTCTTCCTTTCGGGCACATGAAGTCTTCAGCTCACTCAACTCAGACGTGAGCTTGTAGAACTCCTCCTCACGATGAGCCACCTCGTCTCGCAACTCTGAGAAAGCCTAGTCATACAACTTCGTGACCTACAGCGCAAAGGAAAGAAGTTGAGTTAGAAAAACAAGGGTCAGAACTCAAAGCATGAAGGTTGTGTCAAAGATCACCTATTTTGGGAGTCTCTCAGCCTCCTCGATAATAACAGGGGGCATCGAGATCGGCATCCTTTTAGACACCGACGAAGTAGTCTCTAAATAGATCATCATCTCCTTGAGAGGCCTCTGCATCAGAAGTTTCCCTATTCTGGGCATCCCGTATTTTCCCTGGTGAAAACGATGGGCCCAACTGAATATTGTCTATGGCGTCAACCTCTATTGGGGCCTCCTCACGCCCTCGAAGAGCCTCAGGGATGGATCCCCCGAATTCGCCAACCAAGTGTTTGTTGGCACAAGTTGTATCATGTCTAGTGGCTGGCTCGGGGACTATATATAAACCCTCCTCGACGGTCTCCTCAGTACAAGGTGGGACCGCATCCGCCACCTCTGACTTGGTAGTCTTTTGCCCCGCAACCTTCGAAACATCAGCGCTTCACCTTGCCCTATGTACAAATGGGAGACTCTCATCATCTTTGTATTTATCACGAAGACTCTCAATGATCGTCGGTGCTAGGACCGTTGCAGCGGTCCTAGGCTTTCGAGCCTTAGATTTCTTTGGTTTCGGAGACTCCGCCGACGTCTCCTTCTTCCTCTTTTTGTCCTTTGCGGGTTTTTGGTTTTCTTCTCCGCCAGGAGAAGGAGGTCTCATTGAAATGGCTTCCCCGAGGCCTGCACAAGCATGAAATGTCAAACATACTAGCAAGAAATCAGTTTACAAGAAACTTAGAAGTAATAGCGATGAGGGCGTACCATGATCTTTGGCGTGCCATCACGGCTTGTCCAAATCACCAAACGCGCTTATTGTATGGGGAGGCAGAGTCTAAGAGTTTAACCCAACCTGGGAGGTCCTTGACCGCACCGTGGAACCACACGCTGGCTATTCACTCAGAAGTGAACCAATTCAAAAAGAAAGGGACTAGTTCAAAAGGGCAAAATGAAGGTATTCAGATGATGAAACATGATCGGTGTCATGACACTTGCGTCTCATGTTCCATTACTCAGGGAATAGCAACTTCTCGACAGGGATGATGTCCGAGGTCCTGACTCGAACAAACCGGCTCATCCATCCCCGATCTTTATCTTCATCGATGCAGGCACAAAATGCTTTGGTGGATCGGCGCTACAGCTTGACTAGGTCCCCTTGATAGAGACGAGGGATGTACAATATAATCAGATGATCAAGGGTAAAAGACATCCCCTCGACCATGTTAGAGAAATGTCTAATCAAATAGACAATTCTCCAGAAAGAAGGATAAATTTGACCAAGCGTCACTCGATATTGACAGCAAAAATCGAGGATCACTAGGTCTATCGGTGGAGAAGAAGAATCTACGGGACCTAAGGTAAAAGGGTACATATATACACTAAGGAATCTAGCTTTATGTATAGTTATGCTCTCTTTCGATGAAGGTATTTGCACCTGCACCACCTCCCCCCAGCGACAATCTATCTTTACCTTTTTCACATCGGTTACTACACTTATGTATCAAGACATGGGCTCACTCGGCCTGGTACTGAAGGAGGTTTATCGATTTTGAGATCGGAGGATGTCTCGAAGGGCCCAGGAATGCACTCCTCAATACGGGGAGGTGTTTTTGTTTTTCTCTTAGATGAGCGTGACAAAGAAAGGGGATTCCTGTGTTTTGAAGGACCGTTTTAGAAGTTGTTTCCATGGTTATAACAAAGTTTCAAAGTAAGCTGATGAAGAAGTCAGCTTGTCCTCGTACTCACGAGCTCTGTTCAACTTCGACCGAAGATGTATCAATCCCTTTTCCTTCTTGTCACAAAGAAGACTGAGGAATTTCTCCTCGTTCGAGGATCTACGCAACTCGGCCTCACAACGACACAGCTCAATCTTAAATTTGTTGAAGGCCTACAGAGAAGAAAGTTCTATTAGACAAAAGAAGAAAGTGTGAAGTTAGAAAAATTACAATGCCATTAAAAACTTACAATTGAGCAAAGTCATCGAGCCACCTCGAAGGTCGAGACTCCATCTGTTGGTTAGGCCTCATCGACCCTAGTAAAATAACCATGGAAGGGGTCGTTTTCACTTGGGACTCTGCCTAACTCGGGCGTGTTCTTCTTTTGAGCGTCCCTTATGGTGTCTTCGAATAAAGATGGAAAAGACGAGGACTGACTTGCTGCCACAGCCTTGGGGAGATCACTTGAGGCGCTCGGTTCGGGCAAAGAAGCTTCGAAGCTTGCCCCTTTTGCAGTATTTCTCGAAGTGTGGGAAATAATTACTACCTCGGGTGACACGGGACCCCCATCCCTTGTTCCTTGTGAAGGTCCTGTTACGAGGCCAGGGGTCTCGGTTCCAGCAAGTTTAATAGCCTCAGAAGGCTTTCTGGTTCCAGTTATCAACGTCGAACCCTCCACCTTGTCATCATCATCGCCCATTGATCGATGAATGAAGTTAAACTCCTCGACAACAGCATTCTTCTTGCGTCCTCGAGATGCCCTTGCTTCACTTTGGGTGCCCTTGTTCTTCGAGGACCTTTTTCTCTTACTATCCTTTTTGTCTCTGGAGCCGTGGATACCTCTTCCTCCCCAAAAGGGGGCGGCCTTATCTCGGAAAAATCACCAATACCTGCAACAATGAAATTAGGCCACATGAAGAAAGGTATTGTTTAGGGAGAATAATGTTATAACACGTATCGTGGTGTTTCGCTTCCCACTTGCCCATCAACAATCCTTCCACTTGCGTTTGTCGTAAGCCAAAGTGGCAGCCAATTTGCGAGCCTAGTCCACAAGATCAAGGACCTCATTAGGCATCCACGGAACCGCTGTGGAAATAAGAAATGAACAATTATGTGAAGTTCGGCAAAAGTTATGAAAAAGAAATAGACCAAGGTATTTTACTCACGCTCGAATTTCCATTTCTCGGGGAACGACAGGAATTCCTTGGGAATAATATCGATGGTCCTCACTCAGATGAACCGGCTCATCCAAACTAGATCTCTGACTTTGTCGTTACTAGAGAAGAAAAACTTTATGGATCGGCGTTGGCGTCTCATGCCACTTTCCGGCCACCTCCGGCCGTCTGAGTAAGAGCTACTACTTTCCCGGCTAACGCCGACGACATCTTTAAGGTTTTCTTGTTTCTCTGGGTTCTCTGAAACCCTAACCCCTGGTATTTTTACGATTCCCTTTAGATCTGTTTTAGATCTGTACATGCTATGAATCCTTTTACATATTTCTTTCCAAAATCTTCTTATTTTAAACGATCTCTCATTTTTCAAACTAGGGTTTCATAACCCTTTCTTTTAAAGGTTTTTCATACGATTTTCCAGTATTATCTTAAGATTTCCATTGTGTTTAATGTTTTTATTGAAGTCTCTCTCTTTATCTGAGTTGTGAAAATCCTAATCTTTCACCTTGGGTCTCTGAATACATGTTTGCATATGTGCTTTATGATTCTTTGAAGTTTTTACCTTGTGATGTTCGTATATGTTTCTGACTTCCTTACTCTCTCTACGTGCCTCCATGTTTACCCTATAATACACATGAATCCTTAGCTTGTATGATTTTTCTCTACTGCGAATGCTAGGGTTTCATAGTTCTTGAACATGGTCTATGTAATTCGTGTTATTTTTCCTTAGCTGATACTGGCCTTATTTGAATCCTTGATTCCCTCAGATTAGTATCCTTCACAATCCCTTAAGGTGATACACTACTGATTCTGACCCACGAGTTATTCACTTGCCTTATTTGATTAATTCTACTATTGAAACGATTTTAAATAGGATTTTCTTAACCTATACCAATTGTTTATTCTATATATTGAGATGATTTTCCTGTGTGGTATCCAAATCATATGAGATACTATCCTTAGTTAAGAATGACTCCTTGTGATTTTAGTCACATCCTTGATTCTTTGACTAATTTTTAGAATTGACTTATGCTTTATACCATATATATGCACTCAGTATATATTTTCCTTGCTTGAGATACTATGTACTTGACCTTATTGTATGCCACATTATTTACTACTCCTATTATGGTATAAACAGCTTTCTAAGTGATTCTTTCTTTATTTTGATACAATTTACACTCGTTTGAATCATGACTCCTTGATTGAAGGGAGTCCAGACCTCTGATTGATTTTAATTGGTACTATTTCTATAATTATGTTACTCTGTACGCGTTTTAAGAACTATATATACACTCTACTCAATCATCACATACACACAGACATATATGCCAAAACAATTGATCTGTGCACTCCTTTCACAACAAAAGAGTTGCATACCCTCCTCACTCTCTCTTCTGTGCTATTTGCTATTACTTTAAGTGAGCCGGCTGCAAGCCAAGGCTGACTACTGTTCATCTCCTATCTTTGCTTGCATTATTGCTTCCTTCATCATACTAGTATGTTCTGAGTTAAGCTTCAGTCATCAAACCAACATGTTTCTATTGATAGTTCAATTCCTTGTATTCCTGATATGTTTCCACTTGTGGTTCTACTATTTAACTTGCAATTAATATGTCTAATTTCATGGTCTATTACATGTCCCTGAATGTACCCCCCCCCCCTAGATTCAGCATGTTTATATCTCTTTTAGGTTCTACTTCAATGTTCCCCAATGATAGTCTAGACCTCTGTGTGGTAATGCATCCTGCACTTTGTGATTGCTTTGTTCTTGTGTAACTTCGAAATGCCTATTATACCTTGGGCCTATGAACTCCTTAGGACCTCTTTGATTCTTAATCCATGTGTAACTCTTATTCCTGTGTGCTCAAACTAACATGTTTCATATTTGTTCCAAATTCCCCATTACCTTGTGTGTAGTTGCGAAATTTATTTTAGTATTGGTTCTGTATGTGTTGTTCTGGTTGCCTTACCATTTTCAAATTGATCTTATTACCACTTTTTAGAACTCTATTTTTCCTAAAAATTAGTCTTTCTTGTTTAAACTATTTTCTTACTCAATTTCTGTCAAAACCCTTTTTAAACTTATCCAGGGCACATCTCATTCTACTCCTAGTTTTCTAAGTTCAGCCCCTTTGTAGACTTCTTTGGGGACCCTTTGAGTACCCTCTGAACTCTGACACACAAGGCTGGCATTCCCACACTGCACTTACTCCTTCTTGGCTAGGGTACCTGGGTGTGAGCACTTCCTGGGATCCTCCGAGGTCCTTAGGAACTCTGACACACCCGGGTTTAGAAAGGCTATGGCATATGACATTAAGGACCTGGAGACTTGGGCCTATTGGTAGGCTACATATAGTGTAACTTCTTAATTTTCTTATTTACTTATGTAATTCGTGTAACACTGGTCTGTAATTATTGATTGTAAAAACGATTATGGGGTTGGATAATGAAATGGGTGGGGTATGCATACTTAGTATAGGCACGGGTAGAGATCATGCCTATAGGATTTGCTTCCCTTGTGTGCGCAATAGTAACCATGTCTAGGCATAATAAGCATGCCATACATAGCATGTTTCCCAGCTTTACTGCACTCAGCATTCCATCACATGTAGAAATCCTATTTATAGGAGTATAATTGCATCACCTTAGAAATTATGCTTTTCTAGGATAAATGATAACATTAATAACCATCCATCTTGCATTAGAAATCATGTTCCTTAGAATATTGTTTTCAACATGTTTATATCATTCATGCCAAAATCACGTGTTAGAACATACTTTGCATCACTGTATACATTGTTACGAACGCCTAGAAAATCATGTATTAGGCTCAGCAAATAACAAAGAATTGGTTATCCGTGAAACCGCTGCATTCTGCTTTAAATCAAATGTGTTAATAAATAGATCCTTCTAAAACACGTTCTGACGCTGAAACACTTATGTATTTAGAACATCATGTATAGGTTCCTTTTTTGCATTAGATACCATGCCCTTTTAGGATTGAATTCATATTCGCTTAACACCTACCCCTTAGCCTGGTTAAAGATTAAAACAGACTCACCCTTGCATAACAACTATTTTCTAAAAACTGGACACTTAGAACAGTATATCTGGAGCAGTGTTTGGTACGCCTAGGCAAGACTTAAGTATTAAACTTGTTAAAACTGAAAGTAGATCTCTTTATGCCATACAGTTTGGCTAATAAACGGTTAAAATCAGTATTCAGAAACTTGTACAATTCCTTCTCTAAAATCAGTAATAAAACTGCCCTGTTCTTGCATTCTCGCCTAGACATCATGCCTTAGGTCCTGAAGTTAGAAAGGCCTTACTTGTGTTTGAGTCATGCTAATTATGTGCATAACCTGTGGAGGAATACTTGGGCCTCATATCTGCTCCTATTTGTCTTTCCCCATATTTGCAGTTCTAATTGTCATTGCTTGTCGCTTAGAATTTTGTCCTTTAAACTTAGGGGGTCAGCCTAGCACCTCCTTTAGGATAGTAGTCCTAGCCTCCTCCGGGAGTGATAGGATGGGACGGGTAATAGCAAGTAATAGAGTTCGTGACCAACACAACACACATCTTAATTACATTCACGGGGTGTGAAAGGGTAGAATATGGATATGATGACCGGTGTGCTAAAACCACGTGTAGCCCCTCTCTGAGGAGTGTCTATCGGGTATTGCATTGATGTGATCCTTATTGTTTCAAACCTAGGATGCCTTTCTTTCAAATGTTTTATTAGTTCTTTCAAAAGTTATTAACTTCAATGCTTATTTGAAATCCCCTCTTATTTGAGCCATTACTTGTTACTTGCTTATTGTACAAATTCACGAAAACCATTTGGCCGGGAACCACATTTGTCGATCTTGAGGGGTGCCTAATACCTTCCCATCGGGATAATCGTACCGCACCTACCAAGACGAGTTCTCCATCACCTCTCTGGGACATATCCATCGCCGAGTGTTCGTGTTTATGGTGTGCTTTTTGGGTTTCATTGTGTTCCCAATGAAGAAGGAAAGAATCCATACTAGGTTGGCCGTGGTAACTAAGATGCTAATGGAAGGGATAGACGGGCAGGACTTCAGCATTGTGCCCATGATCATCACAGATATGTATCGGGCCCTAGAAATGTGTCAACGAGGAGCAACGAATTTTGAAGGTTGAAACTTATTACTCCAACTCTGGCTCATAGAAAATCTGCAAAAAGGTGAATACCGACAAGACATTCATCGAAGGATTTGGGATGACCATATCGCTTTCCATAACCCAAAGCGAATAAACTATATTCCCGACATGTTCGCTCAGCCGGAGAATGCCGAAGGATGGGTTGAGTTATTTGGTAACTTGACCGAGGATCAGGTTCAATGGATGTTTGAGTGGTTTCCGACAGATGAGTTCATCATTCGGTCCCAAGACGCTTCATTCCTGATACTGATTGGTCTGAGGGGGACATACCCTTACGTCCCTCTGCGAGTTATGAGACAAGCGGGTAGGAAGCAGGTCATACCTAGGGTCGAGAAAATGAGCCATCTTCGAACAGACTTTCAAAATGATGACATCCCTCACAAGTGTCAATCTCAACACCTATGGAACTGCAATATTAGGCTTGAGAAAGACACCATCGATCCAGACAGGTATTACGCCGGTTACACTCGTTTCTATCTGGGTTGGTTAGAAGAAGATATGGAGGGCCAAGTCGAGCCAGGGTTCACTCAAGGTCACCGGGCTATAAATGAGAAGGCTGAAGCACGAATTAAGTTCAACCAGTTGCGCAAGAGGATTCGCGAATGTGAGGTTGATCATCACAAGATACACGAATCCAACAAAAAGTTGATCGAGGAATGGAAGGATATGGCCGTCAGCACCAATAAGAGGTTGGCATACTTAAAACGAGGTATAGTCAAGCTGAAGGGGTATACCTAGCTAGAACCTACCTACTGTTGAGTCTTCGCAAGTTGGGAAAGCTGATCAAGGGAAGCAGGAATGCCGAATATGGGGAAGGTCCTTCTGGGACCAAGTAGATAGGGATGTCTTCTTTTGTCTTCCTCATTGATGTAATAAGGCCTATGGCCATTAGTGCCTTTTATTTTTTCATATTTAGAGTTGTTTTAAGGATTTGTCTATTTTCTATCAATAAAATGAGGCCTTCAGCATTTTAAGTTCTCCAAATCAATTTGTCGCTAGGCCTACCTCGGGCGCAAAGAGGTCCCCAACTTAGGATACGCTTTACATTTCCGCATTACGTGTTTAATTACTGCAATATTTTTTCATAATCCTCACTGACTAGGTTACTTTTTGTTTTGTTTCTCTTTTAGTTATTATCCCCTTTCCCAAAGGTTAGTTCGTACATTCTGGCATCATCCGCCTACCGCACAAGATCCAAAGGGCCTCCACCTACTCCTCCTCTCAGTCCTCCCAAAGGTAGAAACAAGGGCAAAAGTAAGATGGCAGAATCCAGCGGTATCAGGAAGGAAAATACGGTTGAACAGGTAGAGGCCATTGACGGCCGGGGTATTCAAGTCTTGCATGAGAATATGTCACCATTAGAACAGAAATTGCTGAAATTCCAAGAGGAGCTCGACCAGGTTCGGAATTTGGCCAATATGTCATTTTCCCTTAACGTCCCAGACGTCAACCCTACTCCTCCACAGAATATCCCAAAGAAACAGAACCTTCCCACACTCACCATCACGCCACTTCCCCAAAGAACCAAACTCTCCCTGCACCGTGCAACACTTGCCACAACAACACTCCACCATCCATCCACGAACCTCAAAACCCCACGAAGGACCATTTCCATGCCTACAGCAATCCCATATACGTGGAAACTTTGACCCACTCCATTTCGCCTATCACACATACATCCGAGTCTGATGAGAAGGACATGCTTATCAAGAATCTGGCTGAGGAACTTAGAAAGCTGACTAGCCGAGTTCAGGGTGTTGAAGGAGTCAAGGGAATTGAAGGTTTGAACTATGAAGACCTGTGTATACAACTAGATGTTGAACTACCCGAGGGGTACAAACCTCCAAAGTTCGAAATGTTTGATAGCACTGGTGATCCGAGGGTCCATCTGAGGACCTACTATGATAAGTTGGTTGGCATAGGAAAAGACGAAAGGATCCGCATGAAGCTTTTCATGAGGAGTTTGAAGGGAGACGCACTATCTTGGAACATAAGCCAAGACTCTACGAAATGGTCAAACTAGGTAGGCATGGAAACAAACTTCATGGACAGGTTTAGATTGAATACAGAGAACGCACCAGATTTGTTCTACATCCAAAACTTGAAGAAGAAACCCACAGAAACCTTTCGCGAGTATGCTACTCGTTGGAGGTCGGAAGCTGCTAAAGTCAGACCTGCTTTATAGGAAGACCAGATGAACAAGTTCTTTATCTGAGCTCAGGACCCGCAATATTATGAACGGCTGATGATGGTTGAAGGCCACAAGTTCTCTGACATTATCAAATTAGGAGAGCGGATTGAAGAAGGAATCAAGAGCGGTATGGTTACAAATTTTGAAGCTTTGCAAGCCACTAACAAGGATTTATAGTCCGGTGGTGTGTCTAAGAGAAACGATGTGGGAGCTGTAATGTTCGCACAACAAGCAAATTCCCCACCCAAATACCATGTCAACCAAACACCTCCCTTCACGTATCAGCCAACCCCGAACTACCAAGCACTCTCACCTCCTTACCAAGCTTCACCACCCACATACCAATCTCCACCACCCACATATCAACCTACCCCACCTAGATATTCACAACCCGCTCCCGTCTAAAACACCTATAATTCCTAGCCACCTCACTATCAATTACCCCCTACTCGTCAAAACTTCCCTAGACCTCGCCCTAACTTTTATCGCTGCCCTCCAAAGCAATATACCGCGATAGCCTAGCACATCGACCAGTTATATGAAAAACTCAAAGTTGCCGGTTACATTACACCTATCCCTGTTGCCACCCCTGAGAACCCCTCTCAGTGGGTTAACCCAAACAAATCCTGTGCGTACCATTCTGGCATGAAAAGATACACCATCGAAGAGTGCCGCTCTCTGAAAAATAAGGTACAAACCCTCATTGATAACAAGATTATCATGGCAAAAAACCCCGCTCTGAATGTCTGTAACAACCCTTTTCAAGAACATAAGGGCAGAGGTATCCATATGATTGAGATAGATTATGATTGGGATCCCGAAGTGTCAATCGGGTTGACCGCAGAAGGTGATGACCCAAGGAAACCTGCAGCCACTCTCAACCCGATCATAGTCCAGATTCAACCATCTTAGAATGCTGAGGTGAATATGTCTTGAGTTTGAAGTGGCGCCGCCTGCAAAGGCGAAGGCGCCAGTGCCAATTGAAGTTGAGTTTGTATCTCTATCAAACGCACCAGCACCACTCGAGGTTGCAGTCCTGTCACCCCTAACACACACTCCAGTTGAAGTAAGAATGGCCACGCCAATTCCAGTAGTAATTTCGACCAAACCACTTTTCTATTTAAATTCTATCCCTTGGGATTATACAGTCGAGGCAAGAAGGAAAGGTAAAAACAGGTCTGAAGAAGCTATCGCAACACAGGGTATTACGAGAACTGGTAAAGTCTATACCCCTGAACATCAGGCCGAGTCAAGCAAGCTGGCAACCGCCCTCCCCTCATTGAAACAGGTTCAGTTGATCTTTGGAGGGAAATACAGGCTAAGGAGTATTCGGTCATCGACCAACTGAACAAGACACCAGCGCAGATATCCATTCTCTCTTTGCTGCAGAATTTTGAGACGCACATAAATGCTTTGTTAAAAGTGTTGAGTGAAGCATACGTGTCGAAGAACATCACTAGTGGAGAAATGGACAATATGGTGGGCCAGGTACTGGAAAGTCACAAAATTACTTTTCATGAAGACGAGTTACCACCTGTGGGGTTGGGACACAACAAAGCATTGCACATCACCGTACAATCTGAAAATCATTTCATCACAAGGATCTTGATCGATGGAGGTTCTAGTCTTAACATTTGTCCGTTGATAACAATCAAGAAGTTGGGTAAAGGACTACATGAGATAAGAGAGGGAGCAATCAACGTGAAAGCCTTCGACGGGTCTCAAATATCTACCATGGAGGAAATCAGTCTATGCCTACAGATGGGACCCACCTGGTTCGAGGTGGACTTCCAGGTAATAGACGTGCCGACATCTTGCAACTTGTTGTTAGGAAGACCCTCGATCCATGTTGCTGGGGTCGTTGCATCAACACTACATCAGGCAGTGAAATTCGAGTGGAACCACCAAGAGGGGATCAACCACGGCGACAGTAGCAACCCTATTTACAGTCGCTTGACTATCCATGTGATTGACGGAAACAAAAAATTGGGTGGAGGAACTTATCACCATATTGAACGAGTCAATGCCATCGAGAAGGACAAATGGTGGGATAGAAAGATCGAGAGCATCCTGAACTGGGGAGGATACGAGCCAGAAAAAGGGCTCGGTAAGAACCTCCAATGGATCACGAAGCCCATAAAACTCAAGAAATATGGTACTACTTTCGGTATGGGGTACGAGTATACATAGGAAGAATTCAGAAACTGGTCGCCGCCATGGAACGCTCATCACTACCCCATGGAACAGCCGATACCTCATCTGGAGCAGACCTTCAAGAAGGACGACATCATCTATGGATCAGATAAAGAGGAATCACTTGCAGCGATGAGGAATTTGTTTTTGGAAGACAGTGATATGGATTGCTGTGTTTTTCTCAAGGAAGAGGGGGAGGAAGGCCCTTTCGTACAAGCAGTAAGCAAGGGAACATATCTCAAGAACTAGTCTATCAGGACCACCAGAGCCCGTCGAGCCTCGGGGTAGCAAGGCTAAAAACAAGCATTATTTACTATTTTATTTACTAAAAGATTTTCCTCTTCCACATTTTTCAATTCCCGCAATAAGATCTTTAATTTTTTAAACAAGTTATTCAATTTATCAAAGCATTTTTCAATTTTCTTTATGAATCTGATATTTATTGTTACCGTTTTCTTACATTACTTTATCTATACAACATTACTATTACTTTACTTGATGGACCAATGACTGTGACGTGCAATGAGGCAATGCAACAAACGGACATTGATTCAGATGAAGACGATATACCCCACGAAATTGTTAAAGAGGTCGAAGACTTTGAAAATAGACCTAAGTCCAACTTGGATGAGACTGAGGTTGTCAACCTGGGAGATTCAGAAAACATCAAGGAAACACGCATCAGTATCTATTTGTCACCGTCAGAGAAGAAAGGGTACACAGAGTTTCTAAAGGAGTATGAGGACATATTCGCCTGGTCATATGATGACATGGCATGTTTAAGTACGTTCATCGTGGCCCACAAACTGCCGACCAATCCGACCTGTCCACCGGTAAAGAAAAAGCTCAGAAAGTTCAAACCTGACATGAGTTTGAAAATCAAAGAAGAAGTTACCAAGCAGACCAACGCCAAAGTTCTATGGGTAGTTGAGTACCCGACATGGTTAGCCAACATCGTACCTATGCCACAAAAAGACAAGAAGGTCAGAGTCTGTGTCAACTACCGGGATCTCAATCGGGCCAGTCTGAAAGATGACCTTCCCTTGCCAAACATACACATTCTAATTGACAACCACGCCAAACATGAGCTACATCCCTTCGTAGATTGCTTTGCTGGTTATCATACAATTTGGATGGATGAGGAAGATGCTGAGAAAACGGTGTTCATCACACCCTGGGGAGTGTACTGTTACAAGATGATGCCGTTCGGTTTAAAGAATGCAGGGGCCACCTACATGAGGGCCATGACTACCATATTCACCGACATGATTCACAAAGAGATCGAGGTGTATGTGGACGACGTCATTATCAAATCAAAGAAAGTTGCCGATCACATGGAGGATTTGAGGTAGTTCTTCAACGGGTTGAGAAAATATAATCTGAAGTTGAACCAAGTGTGCATTCGGGGTTCCTACTGGGAAGCTGCTGGGATTCATTGTGAGCCGCCGGGGAATAGAATTGGATCCGTCAAAGGTCAAAGCCATTCAAGAACTACCACCGCCAAAGAACAAGAAAGATGTTATGAGCTTCTTGGGGAGGCCCAATTACATCAGTCGATTCATAGCACAATCTACAATCATCTGTGAGCCGATCTTCAAAATTCTAAGGAAGGACGCTGCGACTAAGTGGACCGAGGATTGTCAAAAAGCTTTCGATAGAATCAAGGAGTATCTATCCACACCACCGATCTTGGTACCACCTGAGCCAGTTAGACCCCTGCTACTCTACCTTGCCGTACTGGATGGAGCTTTCGGTTGCATTATGGGGCAACATGACAAAATAGGAAGGAAGGAACAAGCTATTTATTATCTCATCAAGAAGTTCACCCCGTATGAAGCCCGATATTCTTTGCTGGAACGCGCTTGTTGCGCTGTGACTTGGGTCGCTCAGAAGCTGAGGCACTACTTCTGTGCCTACACAACATATCTCATATCAAGGATGGATCCATTGAAGTACATCTTTCATATGCCCATGCCCACTGGCAAGCTAGCCAAGTGGCAAATCCTGCTGAGTGAGTTTGACATTATTTATATGACCCAAAAAGTTGTCAAGGGACAGGCATTAGCAGACCATCTTGCCGAGAATCCTACGGACGGAGGGTATGAACCCCTGAAAATGTATTTTCCTGATAAAGAAGTATCATTCGTAGGAGAAGACATTGCAGAATCCTACGACGGTTGGAGGATGTTCTTTGATTGGCAGCAAACTTCAAATGAGTCGGTATCAGAGCAGTCTTAATGTCAGAAGCAGGTCAGCATTATCCGTATCCGCCAAGCTCAGGTTCCCCTGCACCAACAACATGGCTGAATACGTGGCATGTATCTTAGGGCTCAACATGGCCATTGACATGAACGTCTAGGAGCTGTTAATGGCTGGTGACTCAAATCTATTGGCACATCAGGTACAGGGACAATGGGCAACAAAAAATTCCAGGATACTACCCTATCTACATCACGTTCAGGAGTTGAGAAAGAGGTTCACAAAGATAGAGTTTCGGCATGTCCCCAGAATACAGAATGAGTTCGCCAATGCTTTGGCTACCCTGTCGTCTATGATTCAGCATCCTTACAAAAGTTTCATTGGTCCCATTCCAATGGAAATCCACAGTCAGCCGGCCCACTGTGCCCATGTCGAAGAAGAAGCGGACGGACATCCTTGGTTCCATGACGTCAAGGAATATTTGGAAAAAGGAGAATACCCAGAGCTTGCAAACGCCACTCAGAAGCGCACACTTCGGAGATTGTCTAATAATTTCTTTCACAACGGAGGAATCTTGTATAGGAGGACTCCTGATTTGGAGGAAATTTATGTTGGGACCTGCGGCCCACATACGAACGATTTTGTTCTAGCAAAGAAGATACTCCGAGCTGGTTACTTCTGGATAACCATGGAGACGGACTGCATTTAGTACGTCCGAAAATTCCACCGATGTCAGATACATGGGGATATGATAAAGGTACCTACGAGTGAGCTTAATGCAACAAGTTCACCATGGCCGTTCGCCGCTTGGGGCATGGACGACATTGGACCAATCGAGCCTGCCGCCTCCAACGGACACAGGTTTATTCTGGTTGCCATTGATTACTTTACAAAATGGGTCGAATCAGCCTCCTACAAAGCAGTTACCAAGAAAATCGTGGCCGACTTCGTCCGCCATCGCATTGTTTGTCGGTTCGGATTTCCAGAGTCAATCATCACCGACAATGGTTCTAATCACAACAGTGACTTAATGAAAGCTATCAGTGAAACATTCAATATCAAACACAAGAACTCCACAACCTACACACCTCAGATGAATGGAGCTATATAAGCCACTAACAATAACATCAAGAAGATAATAAGGAAGATGATAGAAAAGCACAAGAAATGGCATGAGAAATTATCATTCGCCTTACTAGGATATTGCACCACAGTCCGCACATCAAACGGGGAAACCCCCTACATGTTGGTTTATGGTACAGAGGCTGTTATTCCTGCCGAAGTGGAAATTCCATATCTGAGAATTATAAAAGAAGCTGAGCTCAGCGACGCGGAATGGGTAAGGAGCTGTTATGAGCAACTAGCCCTTATAGACAGAAGGAGAATGAACGCAGTTAGTCATGGTCAATTGTATTAGAACAGAATGACCAGAGCCTTCAACAAGAAATTCAAGACAAGACGATTCACACCAGGGCAGCTAGTGCTAAAGAAAATCTTTCCACATCAAGACGAAGCCAAAGGAAAGTTTTCTCCCAACTAGCAGGGTCCATACATGGTTCACAAAGTGCTGACAGGAGGAGCACTTATACTTGCAGAAATGGACGGAGAAGTTTGGCCAAAACCAATCTATTCAGATCCAGTCAAGTGCTACTATGCGTAATTCCTTATGCTTTTGTCAACAACGTAAATTGAACTACGCCTGACCTGATTCCGTTTAAGAGGGGATACGTAGGCAGCCCTATGGGTTCAGTCATAATTCAATAAAAATTACATTTCCCCCCATAATTGGAAATTGGGAGCAAATTCAGAAAATTGCCGCACAAGCAACAGTTAGAAGCGTCCACCCATCAAACTGGGCAAGAATTTTGAGGAGGACCCTCAAAATTCCGTAGCAGGAGAGGTTGCAATGTCTCGGACCGCGTCACGGTCATCAGTTCATCTAAAACTATTTATGCTTATATTACACATTTACAAATCATGCATACTGATTGAAGCAACTTATTTAGCAAATGCTACCCCGGTGATACAAACAGTACCATCACAATCAGGCAAACACGACAAGCAAAGCCAGCAAGGATACGAACTAACCTTCCCTTTACAGAACTCACGATTTTTGTTTGGATGCAGGCACAAAGATGGCAAGGGCCCCAAAAACATACTATCCACCCGAAGGACATATATTTGCCAAAGACATGCTTCTCAAGATCGTCACACATGCCGACACTTATTATCATCACAAACGACACTTCACTTATCGCAATACTCATTGTGTTTAATATTTTTATTGAAGTCTCTCTCTTTATCTGAGTTGTGAAAATTCTAATATTTCACCTTGGGTCTCTTGAATACATGTTTTCATATGTGCTTTATGATTCTTTGAAGTTTTTACCCTATGATGTTCGTATATGTTTCTGACTTCCTTACTCTCTCTACGTGCCTCCATGTTTACCCAATAATACACATGAATCCTTAGCTTGTATGATTTTACTCTACTGCGAATGCTAGGGTTTCAGAGTTCTTTAACATGGTCTATGTAATTCGTGTTATTTTTCTTTAGTTGATACTGGCCTTATTTGAATCCTTGATTCCCTCAGATTAGTATCCTTCACAATCCCTTAAGGTGATACACTACTGATTCTGACCCATGAGTTATTCACTTGCCTTATTTGATTAATTCTACTGTTTAATCGATTTTAACTAGGATTTTCTGAACCTATACCAATTGTTTATTTTGTATAATGAGATAATTTTCCTGTGTGGTATCCCAATCATATGAGATACTTTCCTTTGTTAAGAATGACTCCTTGTGATTTTAGTCCCATCCTTGATTCTTTGACTAATTTTTAGAATTGACTTATGCTTTTTACCATATATATGCACTCAGTATATATTTTCCTTGCTTGAGATACTATGTACTTGACCTTATTGTATGCCACATTCTTTACCACTCCTATTATGCTATAAACAGCTTTCTAAGTGATTCTTTCTTTATTTTGATACAATTTACACCCATTTGAATCATGACTTCTTGATTGAAGGGAGTCCAGACCTCTGATTGATTTTAATTGGTACTATTTCTATAATTATGTTACTATGTACTCGTTTTAAGAACTATATATACACTCTACTCATTCATCACATACACACAGACATATATGCCAAAATAACTTATTTGTGCACTCCTTTCACAACAAAAGAGTTGCATAATCTCCTCACTCTCTCTTCTGTGCTATTTGCTATTACTTTAAGTGAGCTGGATGCAAGCCAAGGCTGACTACTGTTCATCTCCTATCTTTTCTTGCATTATTGCTTCCTTCATCATACTAGTATGTTCTGAGTTAAGCTTCAGTCATCAAACTAACATGTTTCTATTGATAGTTGAATTCCTTGTATTCCTGATATGTTTCCACTTGTGGTTCTACTATTTAACTTGCAATTAATATGTCTAATTTCATGGTCTATTACATTTCCCTGAATNGGGTTTTTATTTAATGTTGTATTATCTTTGTGACAGATAACCCCCCCCCCCCCCCTCTTAGATTCAGCATGTTTATATCTCTTTTAGGTTCTACTTCAATGTTCCCCGATGATAGTCTAGACCTCTGTGTGGTAATGCATCCTAAACATTGTGATTGCTTTGTTCTTGTGTAACTTCGAAATGCTTATTATACCTTGGGCCTATGAACTCCTTAGAACCTCTTTATTCTGAATCCATGTGTAACTCTGATTCCTGTGTGCTCAAACTTACATGTTTCATATTTGTTCCCAATTCCCCATTACCTTGTGTGTAGTTGCGGAATTTATTTTAGTATTGGTTCTGTATGTGTTGTTCTGGTTGCCTTACCATTTTCAAATTGATCTTATTACCACTTTTCATAACTCTATTTTTCCTAAAAATTAGTCTTTCTTGTTTAAACTATTTTCTTACTCAATTTCTGTCAAAACCCTTTTTAAACTTATCCAGGGCACATCTCACTCTACTCCTAGTTTTCTAAGTTCAGCCCCTTTGTAGACTGCTTTGGGGACCCTTTGAGTACCCTCTGAACTCTGACACACAAGGCTGGCATTCCCACACTGCACTTACTCATTCTTGGCTAGGGTACCTGGGTGTGAGCACTGCCTGGGATCCTCCGAGGTTCTTAGGAACTCTGACACACCCGGGTTTAGAAAGGCTATGGCATATGGCATTAAGGACCTGGATACTTGGGCCTATTGGTAGGCTACCTATAGTGTAACTTCTTAATTTTCTTATTTACTTATGTAATTCGTGTAACACTGGTCTGTAATAACTGATTGTAAAAACGATTCTGGGGTTGGATAATGAAATGGGTGGGGTATGCATACTTAGCATAGGCACGGGTAGAGATCATGCCTATAGGATTTACTTCCTTTATGTGCGCAATAGTAACCATGTCTAGGCATAATAAGCATGCCATACATATCATGTTGCCCAACTTTACTGCACTCAACATTCCATCATATGTAGAAATCCTGTTTATAGGAGTGGCTGTCACAATATTACTGCTTCAACATTCTTATCTGCCATAATTGCATCACCTTAGAAATCCTGCTTTTCTATGATAAATGATAACATTTATAACCATCCATCTTGCATTAGAAATCATGTTCCTTAGGATATTGTTCAGCATGTTTATTTCATTCATGCCAAAATCACGTGTTAGAACATACTTTGCATCACTGTATACATTCCTACGAACGCTTAGAAAATCATGTATTAGGCTCAGCAAACTAACAAATAATTGGTTATCCGTGAAATCGCTGCATTCTGCTTTAAATCAAATGTGTTAATAAATAGATCCTTCTAAAACACGTTTTCACGCTGAAACGCTTATGTAATTACAACATCATGTATAGGTGCCTTGTTTGTATTAGATACCATGCCCTTTTAGGATTGCATTCATATTCGCTTAACACCTACCCCTTAACTTGGTTAAAGATTAAAACAGACTCACCCCTTCTTAACAACTATTTTCTAAAAAGTGGACACTTAGAACAGTATAACTGGAGCAGTTTTTGGTACGCCTAGGCAAGACTTAAGTATTAAACTTGTTAAAACTGAAAGTAGATCTCTTTATGCATACTGTTTGGCTAATAATAGGTTAAAATCAGTATTCAGAAACTGGTACAATTCCTTCTCTAAAATCAGTAATAAAACTTCCTCGTTCTTGCATTCTCACCTAGACATCATGCCTTAGGTCCTGAAGTTAGAAAGGCCTTACTTGTGTTAGAGTCGTGCTAATTATGTGCATAACCTGTGGAGGAATACTTAGGCCTCATATCTGCTCCTATTTGTCTTTCCCCATATTTGCAGTTCTAATTTGCTTTGCTTGTCGCTTAGATTTTTGTCCTTTAAACTTAGGGGGTCAGCCTAGCACCTCTTTTAGGATAGTAGTCCTAGCCTCCTCCGGGACTGATAGGATGGGACGGGTAATAGCACGCAATAGAGTTCATGACCAACACAACACACGCTTTAATTACCTTCACGGGGTTGAAAAGGGTAGAATATGGATATGATGACCGGTGCGCTAATACCGCGTGTAGCCCCTCTCTCAGGAGTCTCTATCGGATATTGCATTGATGTGATCCATATTGTTTCAAACCTAGGATGCCTTTTTTCAAATGTTTTATTAGTTCTTTCAAAAGTTAATAACTCCAATGCTTATTTGAAATCCCCTCTTATTTGAGCCATTACTTGCTACTTGCTTATTGTACAAATTCATGATAACCATTTGGCCGGGAACCACATTTGTGGATCTTGAGGGGTGCCTAATACCTTCCCCTTGGGATAATTTTAAGCCCTTACCCAATCTCTAGTAATGCAAACTAGTCTCATGAGTTAATCACTCTAGGTGCCCTAATGCACCTTAAAAATTGTTAGGTGACGACTCTACTTTTAATCCTATTCCTTTAAAAGGAGTTGTCATAATGTCATAAACCTGATCTCCTCTTAAGGGAAAAAGGGGGTGCGACAATAGGAACACTTGGTTCCTTAAGGTTGGCCTTTAAGGCCAAGTTTGACTTCGGTCAACATTTTTAGCAAACGACCTCAAAATCGAGTTTTGACGGTTCCGGTAGCTTCGTATGATGATTTCGAACTTGGGCGTATGTTCGGAATAGGTTTTGGATGACCCGGGAGCGTTTCCGGCCCAATAGAGAAATAAGAATCTCCTTAAGTTCATATCGTGGTTTGGGATGTGTTTTTGCAGTATCGAGGTCCGAACGGGATTCCGAGACCGGGAATAGTTCTGTTATGTCATTTATGACTTTCTTGCAAAATTTGGTGTCATTCCGAGTAGTATAGGTCGGTTCGGCGCATTGTCAACGAATTCAAGAACTTAAAGTTCTTAAGTTTGATTCTAGGGGGGTTTTGAGGTGTGATTCTGAGTTTTAGCATTGTTTTGGGTGTTCTGAAGGCTCAATCAAGTTCGTGTGATGATTTTGGACTTGTCGATACATTTGGTTTGAAGTTCCGAGGGCTCGGGTGAGTTCCGAATAGGTCCCGGGATGTCTTTAGGCTTAAAATATAGTTGTTGCAGGTTAGAGAAGTCAAATCTCTGAACCCATCACCGCAGACCATGATCCTTTTTGTGCTGACCGCGGTGGGGGGCTTCGCGGCCGCAGTCATTTTTTCGCGCTGCGGTGGAGGAGCTGGGCCACTAGTCCGACTTCGGAGGCTTAGATCTTTTGATATACAAGGAATTTGGAGATGATGCAAACAAAAGTTGTAGCCCTTCGTGTCTAGTTTCTACAAAGGTAAAGAAATCGTAATTGGGACATCTGTAGAGAAAGTTATAGCCAAAATACTAATGCATGTCAGTGCAGTCATTTTTCTTGGTTTTCTTCACCTTTTCTTGATTTTGCTAGCGCAGACCACGATGGGGGGCCTGAGAGGAGTATAAATAATTGGGATTTTCAGTTATTTTTTATTTTTCAAGACCCCAAAAATATAAGAGGCGATTTTCCAAACACCCATTCTTTTCCAAAACGTTGGTAAGTGATTTCTAACTCATCTTCTTCACTCCTTAACTTCTTTTAACAAGATTTCATCCTAGAATCTAAGGTTTTCATGGTGGAATTGGAAATTTTGGGTAAAACCTAAGAATATTGAAATTTGGGGATTTAGACATCCAATTGAGGTCGGATTCCAAAACCATTTATATATCTGGGCTCGGGGGAGAATGGGTAATCGAGTTTTGGTCCGAATTTTGAGTTTGGACCGAGCGGGCCTGAGTTCAATTTTTTACTTTTGGGGAAATACTTTAGAAAACTCACTTCCATGCATTAGAATTGATTCATTTAGCATTTATTGATATAATTAAGTAACTTGTGGCTAGTTTCGAGTCCTTGAAAGACGAGTTTGGAGTTTCGGGCGCATTCTTGGCCCGGAAAGTAGGTTCGACACGATGTGAGTCTCCTTTCTAACCTTGTAAGAGGGAATTGTCCCCATATGTGATTATAAATAAATGTATTGTCCTTATTTGTGGGGGCTATGTACGCACGAAGTGACGAGAGTCTGTGCGTAGCTACTATTATGCCATGTCGGGTAGTTTTAGGACTCACGAGCATGCCTTAGGTGCCTTACATGTATTTCAAAATGTACTTTAAGTTGCTTATTATCCTTGAACTAGCATGAGAGTAGTGGGAAGCTACACCCAAATTTCCAGTTTTTTAGTTCCTGTTTACAAGTATAGTCTTAACTGAAATCCCTGATAGTTCTGTGTATGTATACGAGCACCCGAGTCGCAGGTATGATTCGCGAGCGGGATAGCCTTATGATAATTATGTGTATGTATACGAGAACCTGAGTCTCAGGCATGATTCGCGAGCGAGGTAGCCTTACTATTATTATATCAACCGCGTCGCATGATCGATTCGTGAGCGGTGTAGTAGATGCACTTATGGTTTGGGCCGTTCGACCCTCGGCAGTGCACATATATGATTATTTTCACGGCCCAGGCCGGTTATCCTTACCTGTGTGCGCATGATAAATTGTTACTGGTTTCGTGAATATTGATTTAACAGATATTTGGGGGAAAAAGGAAATAGTAATTGTTTATTTGCTTCCAGTACTTACTTGGATTTCAGTGCCTTATATATTTGTTGCTTTACCACCTTTACATGCCTACCACTTTCATCATATTCTGTTAAATTACATTGTTGGACCTTAGTGAGTGTCAAGTCGACCTCTCGTGACTACTTCTTCGAGATTAGACTGGATACTCACTGGGTACATATTTATTTATGTACTCATGCTACGCTTCTACTTAATTGTACAGGTTCTAAGGCTAGTGCATCTGGTTACCCGACCGGAGCTAGGTTATGAGTACAGATTGGATCTGACTTCACGGTGAGAGTCTTTCCCTGACGATCCTCGACAGCACCATGGAGTTTCTTTGGCTTATTTCCCGTCTATTTATTTCAGACAGTGGAACTGTGTATTATATCTTTTGATATATCCTGTTAGTATGCCCGCAGGACTTGTGAAACTAGTTCCTGGCACACACGTGATAGGTATATCGGATTACGAGTGTGTGTGTATATATATATATATATATATATATATATATATATATATATATATATGGGATTACACCTCTTCATGACTGCTTTTGATCAAATACTAGTTAATTATCCCTTTTGATATTATGCTTCAAACTTTAAAACATGGTATATGTTGTACGGTTTACTTAAATGAGAAAGGATCACTTAGTAAATTGAGTGTTGGCTTGCCTAACCCCGCTGTTGTTGATACCCAATTTTTCCTCAAATTATTTTCAAACTTGCATATAAGCTTTCAAAATCACTCTTTGTAATAATGATTATTTTTTCCATATTTTATTAAGTTATTTTTCATGTTTATTTAATATTTCAAATCTTAATAATTATTCACAAATTACGTTATAAATAATTGCAAAATGTTCCCATCTCGGTATGCTACTTTTAATCATTTTCTTGTCCATTAGGACTTAATCATTTCACAAATTAACCAATTGGGTCTCATTTAATTCTAATTACAGTAATTTTATAATTATAGCCCAATTTGAATACTTTGTGTTGTTTAATTCAAAACTTATGCATTTTTTACAGTTAATATTATCTAATTACTATAATTTCACTTTTTGTACAATTATTAGCTATTTTATTTATTTTTATGGGTATTTAGTATCTAGCCACTTCCATTTTAAAACCTAGCCAATTTTAACCCCAACCCATCAGATCAAATAACCCAACCCAAACCCAATTGAATACCCAACCCAAACCAATAATAACCCGGCCCAACGCCTCAATTTATCTGAGCCGTTGATCAAGATAGATCAACGGCCCAGAATCAATTTTCCTAAAATAATTCTAAGCAACCCCCCTCCTTCCCGTCTCATTATTTCGAGACCGTTCATCTCTCTATCTCTCGTCTCTCTCTCTCTAATCTCTAGAGACTTCTGTCTCTTCGTCTCCGATGGAACTCCACCGCCTTCCTCTGGCCATCTCCGGCCACCATCCTTTCGACTACGAGCCTCCATGAGCCTCCTTCATCTTGCTCGTCCTATCTCTGAAGCCCTCGAGGGCTTGGGCTATGCTGACCTGCACCTAGGTCTCATGCTTTGGTTGTTCTTGGCCTCCCCGGTGGGGTTTGGACATAACCGCGCCATATCCACCACGATCTTCGAGTTTCACGACAGCTTTTCCGGTTATCTTTAATCCTATCTGAAACCCTAATTTCTGCCTAAACCTCTCATATCTATGGTGTTTTTAGCGATTCAAGCATGTCTCTTTATGTTTTACATTGTTCTTGACTCGAACTTTAAAAATCATCAGTTTTAAAACGGTTTCACTTCCTTTTAAAGCTAGGGTTTCTCAGAACTATTTTATGCTTGTTTAAAACTAAGTTTCTCTTTGCGTTTAAATCTGTTCTTTGCATATCATGACTGATTCTGTGATTTTACTAGCTTTTTATATTGCATATGTTAAAAGCCCTAATTTTTTCTAGACTTCTTCGTTTGGTCCTATGTATTAGCATGACTGCTCGTTCCTTGTTTAAGTTGTTGTGATTATCTGCCTCGAATATGTTTTACTAAGTCTTCTTAGCCTAACTTATATCACCTCTATGTGCTTATGTCCATCTTGATTGTTCAGACTTGCATCTTTCTATCAATACTTGTTTAACCTGCACGTTAGCTATATCTGGTTATTCTTGTCTATTTATATAATGAATACACAATTGTGACTCCTTCTTGGATTGATTCTGGATTCCATACTTTTGGGGATTTGATTGATAAACCTTCCTTTAAAACATCAATTTCTACCTCTCCTATTCAAATTAATTGATTCACTTAACTTGTCTGATGTGGTACTTTATTCTTACTGGCTATTTCCTTAATTAAAATGTTTTGAACTTAGCCCTAATTGTTTACCCTATACTTGCTGAATTTGAATCTTTCCTTGTCAATCATATATTGATTTCTTTCCATATTTGTTACTGGTCCTTACCGTTTGAATTAATCCCCTTAACTTAAGGGACTACTTGTCCTGATTTTGCTATAATGGATTCTGAGTTCTTTGATTACCATGCCATTGTGATTCTTACCATTTTTGCTTACTTTTTTTCAACATTATAAATACTCTGTCCTCTTTTGCATAACACACACACGAATACATTGATACACTGCATATCACTAAGGCATACTCAAAACTCAGAGCACTGACATTGTTCTGAGTTCTCTTTTCTTTCATACCCCTCCTTTTTTGCTCTTCACACTAGTTATTGACTACTCAGGCGGCTGAAAGCCAAGCCTAAGTAATCATTGTTGCTCTCTTGAATCTGTATACTACTGTTTTGTTGCTCTCTTGCATCTGTATACTGCTGTTATGTTGCTCTCTTACATCTGCATACCACTGTTATGTTGCCCTCCTTTGCTCTGCATACTTGTTGCACTTTTCTGCTCTATACCCTTGACTGGTATGTTCCTAATTTAAGTTTACAGTGTCTCCACACATTATGTTTCAGTTCATGTTAATCTACTTGTTGTTCCTTTTGTGCTTTATCTTATGGTTCTACTGCCTACCATGTAACTAGCATGCTTCTATGATTTCCCCTTCTCTTTTAGTATAAGATGTCTCCTGCTTTACCTTGTACGATCTGCTATAACCCTATTTGACCCCTATGGAGTCAGCATGTCTGTTTGTCTATGTGATCATCCTTTTCTTGTCTCAACATGACTGTTGTTTCTTGTTTGTTCTTATCCGCTACTTAGCTTATCATGCTACAGACCTGTGTTCCCTCCCCATGACACCTAAAGACTATATGATTCTGACTCTATGCCTAATATGTGACTCTGCGATGCTTTATGACAACTATGTGATAATTATTTGAGAACTTGTAACTCTATTCTACTGCTAGCATATGAATTAATTGTCCCCAACTCCCTATCCTTTTTTGTGTTTGTCTTCTTGAACTCCCTATATGCTGAATTATGGTTGCACTACCTCTTTCCTTTTGTAAACTAGTTTTCATAAACTCTTACATTGTCCTCTGAAGTTATATTTCAAAACTGTTACTTCAAACTACTTTCAAACTCAACTCTTTCAAACTACAAGCACTTCACACTATTCCTAAAAAACTTAGATTCCACCCCCTTAGTGTGAGCATTGCTTAGGGAACCTCTTGAGTTCCCTCTGAACTTTGACACACTGAGGCTGGTAATTCCACACTGCACATGCTTAATTTTGGCAACTATGTCTGGGTGCTGGTATTGGCCAGGGACCCACGAGGGCCCTAGGGAGCTTTGCCGCACCCGGACCATGTAAGGCTGTGAGACTCGAAAGGATCGAGGTTGGAAGATATGGACCCGATTGAAGGCTCCCTACAGAAGTAGCTTCTTATTTTCCTTTGGTGATGTAACTCATTATTTCTGGCTTGTAATAATTTGTAAACAAATAATTGGGGCTGGATAGTGAATGTGGGAGGGGACTATGCATGTTTAGTATAGTGTGGGTAGAGACCATGACTATAGGATATTACTTACCTGTGTGCACAATAGATATCATGCTTAGGACATCCATACCATACATTAGAAATCATGTTTAGGTTCTTTATTTCAGCTTATTTATTATATTCATGTCATTTTATAAGCCTCGCTCACAGTTAACAACTATAACAAAGTAATAAACTGCCATGACGTTACTGCTACTGCATTTTCATAAGTACCACATTTAGAAATCATGTTTTAGGTATTCATGTGTGCATTAGATACCATGTTCTATAGGATTTTTCCTTCGGCATGTTTGTTATTATGTGAACACCCAGTCAGTATGTATCATATCTAGTAACCTCGTTAAAACTGTGCAAAATGGCTAAAAATGTTTCTGCAAATTCGATATTGTCTTCAATGTATTCCATGTCTTTAAAATCAGGGTCAAGGACTTGCATTAAACTAGTTTTGACTCTGATAAGACAAATAATCAGTATCACGAACGCCTAGGCAAACCTTAGGCCCAATGACATAAAAATAAATCGTCTTATGTCTTGCTTGTATTAAAAGCGATCTGTAGAACTAATCAGTCTCTTCTGAAATCCTTAGAACTTCGCTGTTTGTCATTGTTTTCACTCCTGCTTTCCCTAACAACCGATGGATTTTCCAAACAATTATCCCTTCTACAAAATTATTCTGTTTGAATCCTTGCTCTATTTTAAATTTACTGGTTTCTGAAATAGTTTACTCATTCTCCTTTTATTAAAGTTTTCTTAAACTACTGACTGATAAGTTGGTATTTTACCAACTTATCTCCTCTTAATACTTAAGCTTTTGTGTAATTTTATTGAGGAACTAAGACATTTCTTGATATTTATTGATATATTTTAGGTGTCATATGATTTAGAGTTGATTGTGAAGAAATCATGTGAAACAAGTCAAAAAGAAGCAAAAAAATTAGAGAAATGAAGTTTGCCAAGTTTTACACTGTGCGATCGCAGGGAATTAAGCGCGATCGCACAGGTCCATGACCTCATACAGTGTGACCGCAGCTAATAGAGTGCAAACACAAAGAGTTAATTAGACCGGTCAACAGGGAGGTCAAAAGCACTGTGCGACCGCCCAGTGTTACATGCGATCGCAGACCTTTTGGAAACCTGACTCAGTGCGAACGCAGGTCTTTTTGTGCGAACGCACAATGTATTTTCTGGGCAAGTCATGGGCAGTTTTGTAATTTCTCGTTTTAATCCCCAAAACCTCTTTTATACCCGACCTAGCAGATATTTTTTGCATCTTTGGACATATTTTTAGTTTTGTATAGATAATTTTGAGAGAGAAGAAGAAGTATTGAAGCTAGGGCTTTGCACACACACTTGGGTCTTGAAGATTTCATCATTTTGGTTAAGGATTTCTTACCCATTTATGTTTATTTCTTCATTTCCTTGTTTGGTATTGAATATCTAAGTGTGTAGTATTTTTCCAACACTTGAATCTTGTTTATGGGAATATTCATATTTAAAGTGTGGATTAAATACCTTGTTGTGCTTATGTATTGAATGATTTTATTATATTTATGAAGTGGGTGTTTGTTATTTTAATTATTCTTGTTCTTTAATGTTTCCAAAGGGATTAGCTAACCCTAGGACTCGCCCATTAACTCCGAATTAATTTTGGAAAAGATTATTTGGGGTTGGGAAAGATTAATTAACAAGAACTTGAGGATTTAACCCTCATTTTATAGATTCTACCTAGGGATTGGATTGAACTACTTGTAGCCAAACCCGAAAGTGCTTAATCTCCTAATTGGGTTAGGAATAATTCATTTAGGAAGTCTTGTTAGTCTTTGGGAAAAGCTAATTAAGAAATATTATCCGTGGCTAATTAACATAACTCACTCATATTGGATTCTTACTTTAGTGTAATACATGATGCCTTCATTCTTGTCGCCATTGATTATTTTACTTGCTTTTTAGATTAGTTTATATTTTCGCATTTAGCTATAAACAATTATCAAAACCCAAAATCTTATTTGTTTGGCATTGCGCGATAAGTGATAGCTCTCTAGCATTCCTAATCGCCCTCATATTTTTCTCTGTGGGATTCGACCCCAACCTAGTTGGGTTACTATATTTGACAACGATCGCTTACCCTATTTTAAGGTGTAAATTGAGCGTATCACTGACTTCTACTCTACTTTGAACTGCTGAATCTTTTAAGTCACTTCCTCTTTTGGATCACTATGTTATTTTATAATCATGCTTTACTGATTTTTCTAAAACTTCCCACTTACTTTTACTAGGGACTTCATTAAACTGCTGTGCACTTTTTAAATCCTGCTCCTGTCTTTAAATTACTGGAATTTTAAAATCAATCATTCTCTTCTTAAGACTACTCTTTTTTAATTTAATTCCCTGCCTTAATTACTGATGTTTCAAAGAATCAGTCCTCTACCAAAACTGCTAAAAATTACCGTTTTCACTCAAATCTCCTGCTTTAAGTTCTAATTTTGAGACCTTTGTTTTGTTCGAGACGTGCTATTTATGTGTTTGCTTGTGGAGGGATCTGTGAGCCTCTTATATGCCTTTATGTGTTGCCATACTTGTAGTCCTAATTATTTTATATGTCGCTTAGAATTATGTCCTTTTAAACCTAGGGGTTCAGCCTAATACTCACCTTATAGGATTAGTTGTCACGACCCAAATCCTAACTCAGGTCGTGATGGCGCCCAACTGCGGGGTTAGGCAAGCCAACACAAAATCACTAAGTGCTACCCTTTCCAATTGATTAAGTATTCCAACGTTTATCTGTTTTAAACATGATATCCAAAGATGATAACCCGGTGATAAGTAATAAAGTTCTAACGATGCGTGGGCCAAAAGATAAGCATATATATGAATATACAACCCAAACCCAAGATAAACACTACGTGTGTGTGCCAGGAACTAGTGTCACGGGTGTCACGGGCATGCTAAAAGAATAACAAAAAGATAATATATACAATCCCACTGTCTGAATGAAATAGACGGGAAAACACAAAAGGAAAACTCCATGGTACTGCTGGAAACTGCTAGAAGAAGCAGCTCACCGTGAAGTCGAGTCCACTAGCTCAGGATCTATCTCCAATATAATAACCAAAAGCACCGACCTTAGTACCTGTACAGTTAAGTACAGAAGTGCAGCATGAGTACATATTAAATAAATATGTACCCAGTGAGTATCCCGTCTAATCTCGAAGAAGTAGTGACGAGAGGTCGACTCGATACTCACTAAGACATGTAAGGAAATAAGCTATGAGTACATATCAAGAGAAGAAATCCAAACAACTACTGAATTTAGCAATAACGCGCTTTCAAGGGTAGGACCACCGGAACGAATCAATAATAACCAAGTCTTAGATCCGTCGTGGCGTACGACCCGCTCCCATAAAGTACCTTCCAAACCCGCCGTGGCGTACGACCCGATCCCATATACGTATACAAGTACCTGTCACTCCGCCGTGGCGTACGGCCCAATCCCACATAGGTATAATCGCTCTCAAATCCGTCGTGGCGTACGGCCCGATCTCAATATAGGTACAGAACACTCGCAAGTTCGCCGTGGCGTACGGCCCGATCCCATAGATACACAAATACAATTACTTCGAGTCAAGTATCACAAAATCTTTTAGATGAAATATTACTATGCACAACAGGAGTACAGAACATATATATATCAGGATAAGGAAGAACAATGAACATGCTGTGGACTAACTACCCGGGCACAACTATAATAGCGGCTACGTACGGACTCTCGTCACTTGGTGCGTACATAGCCCCCAAACAAGTACACATAACATTTAGATCACCTAGGGAGATAATTCCCTCTTACAAGGTTAAAAAGGAGATTCACCTCGTGACGATATCACTCCTCGGATAAAGGATGCGCCCGAAATCTCTGAAATCTACCCTCGACGGCTCGCAACTAGCCAAATATAATATAATTGAATCAATTCAAGCTCAAGGAAGAAGAATTAACCAATTATCCCAAAGTTAGACATTCTTGAAGGATTTTGAAATTTCGACCCCGGGCCCACACATTTGAATCCCGAAAATTCTCGAAGGGATCACTCACCCGTAGCCTAAGGATCATAATTATGTAATTTATACTTAAATTCGCGGCTTTAAACGGATAATTCACAAATTTCCCAAAAGCCCTAAATTACTACCCAATTTCATGAATTTGATAATTTAGAAGGAAGATTAACTAGGAATTGATCTTTAGAACTAGGTGTTAGGGAGAATTTTACTTACCTCAAACACTGGGTGGAAGACTCCTCTTGAAAGCTCTCATAAAGCTTGGGGAAGAAGATGGAAATGGTGAAATAATGCCAAATCCCGTATTAAAATCACACTGTCCAGCTGCCTATACTGTGCGATCGCAGCTGGGGCAGTGCGTTCGCACAGGCCAACTGCCCAGGGCCCTCAAGAGCACTGTGCGATCGCAGCTATAGGCTGGAGATCACGGAGAGTAGGGAAAATAGGCTTGTGCGATCGCGGGGGTAGGGGCTGCGATCTCAGAGAACTAATCCGGGCCAGCCCCCAAAAACTTACCCTGTGCGATCGCGGATAGAGTTGTGCGATCGCACATGTCATTTTCCACCCCTGTTCCAATCCTCTTGTGTGATCGCATCCTTGCACCTGCAAACGCACTGAAGAAAACCAGACAGAAAAATTCTGGTGTTTTGGAATTAACTCCGAGGGGTTCGAAACTCACCCGAGCCCTTCGGGACCCCGTCCAAAGACGCCAACAAGTCTGTACTCATTATACGGACTCGCTCGAACTTTCAGAACATGAAAAAACAACAACGAAACTCAGAATTCAACCCGAAAACCAAATTGAATCAAGACTTAAGAACTTGAAATTCTAGAATTCACTTCAATGCACCGAACGGGCCTATACTACTCGAAATGACATCATATTTTGTAAACAAGTCATAAATGACATAACGGAACTATTCTCGGTCTCATAATTCCGTTCGGACCTCGATAACATAAAATCACGTTCCAACTCAAATTTCAAACTTAAGGAAATCCTTATTTCCATTTCGGGCGCCAAAACACTCCCGGGTTATCAGAAACCCATTCCGAACATACGCACAAGTACGAAATAATCATTCAAAGCTACTGACACTGTCGGAACTCGATTTCGAGGTCGTTTGCTCAAAATGTTGACCGAAGTCAAACTTGGCCAAATAGGCCAACCTTAAGGAACCAAGTGTTCCTATATTGCTCAAAACACTTCCCAATCCTGAACCACCTGTCCCCCAAAGTCACAAATCACAAGAAGCCGCTATGAGAAGACTTAAATAGGGGAACGGGGTCCGATAACGTAAAACGACCGGTCAGGTCGTTACATTCTCCCCCTCTTAAACAAACGTTCGTCCTTGAACGAGACTACAATCGTACCTGGAGCACTGGATAGCTGTGGATATATGCTCCGCATGTCCTCCTCGGACTCCCAAGTCGCCTCATCGACTGGTTAGCCCCTCCACTGGACCTTCACGATAGAAACTCTCTTAGACCTCAACTTGCGGTCATGTCTATCAATAATAGCAATTGGCTCCTCCTCGAAGACAAACTTCTCATCTAACTGAATTGTGCTGAAATCAACCACGTGAGAGAAATCGGCATGATATCTCTGGAGCATGGATACGTGGAAAACCGGATGAACTCCTGATAAGGCTGGATGTAGTGCAAGCTCATAAGCAACCTCTCTGACTCGCTTCAACACCTACAAAGGGCCAATAAACCTGGGGCTCAGCTTGCCCTTCTTCCCGAATCTCATAATACCCTTTATCGGTGAAACCTTCAGCATAACTTTATCCCCCTCCATGAATGCTGCATCACGCACCCGCTGATCTGCGTAACTCTTCTGCCTAGATTGTGCTGTGCGAAAGCTCTCCTGAATTATCTTCACTCTCTCCAGAGCATCTCTTACCAGATTTGTGATGTATAACTTGGCCTCGCCAGGCTCAAACCAACCAATCGAAGAACGACACCGCCAACCATATAAAGCCTCAAATGGAGCCATCTCGATGCTGGACTGATAACTATTAGTGTATGCGAACTCCGCCAAAGGAAAGAACTGGTCCCACTAACCCTAAAAATCAATTACACAAGCCCTAAGCATATCCTCCAGTATCTGAACTGTACGCTCTGACTGGCCATCAGTCTGAGGGTGAAATGCTGAACTGAGGTCTATCTGAGTGCCTATCTCACTGTGCAAAGCTCTCTAGAAGTGCGAAGTGAACTGAGGACCTCGATCTGATATAATAGACACCGGCACACCATGCAACCAGAATATCTCTCGAATGTAAATCTGAGCCAGCCTCTCTGTAGTGTAAGTAGTAGCCACATGAATGAAATGCGCCGATTTGGTCAATCTATCCACAATGACCCAAACCGCGTCAACCTTCCGCAAAGTCCAAGGCAACCCAACCACGAAGTCCATAGTGATGCGCTACCACTTCCACTCAGGATTGGGCATCTGCTGAAACAAGCCTCCTGGCCTCTAATACTCGTGCTTAACCTGCTGATAATTAAGACACCTGGCCACATATTGCACAATGTCCTTCTTCATCCGCCTCCACCAGTAATGCTGCTTCAAATCACTATACATCTTCGTCTCCCCTAGATTAACAAAATACCGAGAGTTGTGCGCCTCTGCTAGAATCCTCCCCCTCAGGCAATCAATATCAGGAACACACAATCGGCCCTGGAGTCTAAGAACAACATCCTCGCCCAAGGTAACCTCCTTGGCCCTGCCCTTGGCCACTGTATCCCGAAGCTGAGCCAGACATGGATCATCAAACTGTCGAGCCTTAATCTCTCCCAATAATGAAGACTGAGCAACCACATGAGCTAGAACTCGACGAGGTTCCAAAAGGTCCAATCTCACCAGGCGATTGGCCAAGGACTGAATGTCCAAGGCTAAAGGTTTCTCCTCAGCTGCAATGTAGGCCAAGCTACCCATACTCGCTGCCCTCCTGCTCAAAGCATCTGCTACCACATTTGCCTTTCCCGGGTGATATAGAATAGTGATATCATAGTCCTTCAACAACTCGAGCCATCTCCGCTGCCTCAAATTAAGGTCCCTTTGCTTAAACAAATGCTGCAAACTGCGGTGGTAAGTGTAGACCTCACAAGATACACTATACAAATAGTGCCTCCAGATCTTCAAAGCATGAACAATCGCCGCCAACTCTATGTCATGCACAGGGTAATCCTTCTCATGAACCTTCAGTTGGCGTGAAGCATAAGCGATAAACCTACCATCCTGCATCAACACACATCCCAACCCGACGCGTGTAGCATCGCAATATACAATATACATCCCAGACTCAAAAGGCAATGACAGAACTGGTGTTGAGGTCAATGCTGACTTGAGCTTCTGAAAGCTCGCCTCACACTCATCAGACCACTGAAACGGGGCATTCTTCTGAGTCAACCTAGTCAATGGAGCTTCAATAGAAGAGAACCCCTCCACGAATTGCCGATAATAGCCTGCTAAACCCAGAAAACTCCTGATCTCAGAAGCTGAAGTAGGACACGGCCAACTCTGAACTGCCTCGATCTTCTAGAGGATCAACCTTGATACCCATTCTGGATACCACATGCCCCAAGAATGCCACAGACTCCATCAAGAATTCGCACTTGGAGAACTTAGCATATAACTTCTGCTCTCGCAAGGTCTGAAGCACAACCCTCAAATGCTGCTCGTGCTCACCCATGCTCCGTGAGTAGATCAATATATCATCAATCAAGACAATGATGAATGAGTCTATAAACGGCCTGAACACCCTATTCATCAAGTTCATAAATGTTGTTGGGGCATTAGTCAAGCCGAAGGACATCACTATAAACTCATAATGGCCATATCTGGTGCGAAATGCAGTCTTCGGAACATCAAAAGCCCGAATCTTCAACTGGTGATAATCCGATCTCAGATCAATCTTAGAAAACACTTGAGCACCCTGCAACTGGTCAAACAAATCATCAATGCGTGGCAGAGGATACTTGTTCTTGATGGTCACCTTATTCAACTGACGATAGTCAATGCACATCCGCATAGACCCATCCTTCTTCTTCACAAATAAGACCTGAGCACCCCACGGTGACACACTCGGCCTGATGAACCCCTTGTCATACAACTCCTCAAGCTGCTCCTTCAACTCCGTTAGCTCCTTAGGAGCCATACGATAAGGGGGAATGGAAATAGGCTGAGTGTGTGGAGCTAAATCAATACATAAGTCTATATCTCGATTTGGGGGCATGCTTGGAAGATCTGAAGGGAACACGTCTGGAAACTCTCGAACAATAGACACTGAATCAATGGTAGGAGACTCGGCGGTGGTGTCCCGCACATAAGCCAGGTAAGCCAAACAACTCTTCTCGACCATATGCTGAGCCTTTATAAAGAAAATGACCCGACTAAATGCATTAACTGAAGAACCTCTCCACTCTAACTTAGGCGACTCAGGCATGGCTAAAGTAACTGTCTTGGCATGGCAATCCAACACAACATGGGAAAGAGATAGCCAATCCATGCCCAAAATAACCTCAAAATCAACCATGTCGAGCAATAAAAGGTCAGCTCTGGTCTCAAATCCGCAGAATGTGATCACACAAGACCGATAGAGCCGGTCTACCCCCACAGAATCGCCCACAGGAGTGGACACATATAAAGGAGAACCCAGCGACTCACGAGGAACATCCAGAAAATGAGCAAATAATGATGAAACATATGAATAGGTGGACCCTGGGTCAAATAACACTGAAGCCTCTCTACCACATAATGAGATAATACCTGTGATCACGGCGTCTGAGGCCACTGTATCTGATCTGGCCGGAATAGCGTAGAACTTGGCTAGAGCACCTGAAGGCTGAACTCCACAAGAGTGAACAAAAGCTAACTGACCTCCTCCTGACTTGCCTCCCCCTCTAGGATGACCCCTGCCGACCTGTCCTCCACCTCGAGGTGGCTGGACTGCTGGTGCTTAACTCCTAGGCTGATAACTCTGCTGCACTGCCTTGCCCCGATACCTGGAATAATACCTCAACATATGACACGGATCCCCACACTCAAAACAACCTCCTAGCACTACAGTCCGCTGCCCTAAAGAGGAAGAACCTTGATTAGTCGGAGAGCGGTGTGAACCCTCTGGTAAGGCACTCTGGATGGCTGGAGGACGATAGGAACGCTCTGGCACGGCGCCGAACTGATGCCTCACTAAACCACCTCGAGGGGGTAGTGGGGGTGCTGAATATGAAGGTTTGCTGGGTTGACCACCCCCGAACTGACCCCTGCTCCTAGCTGAAGAATCCCTGAACTCTCCTGAGAACCTGGTCCTCTTGTCCTGCTGACCTTGCTCCCTGCTCCTCAACCGATATCCTTCGATCCGTCGAGCTATCTCGACTACAAGCTGGTAGGGGGTACCCATCTCCACCTCTCGGGCCATAAAGGCCCTAATACCTGGATGCAAGCCTGCCACGCACCCCCGCACCCTCTCGGCGTCAGTAGGAAATATCATAAGGGCATGGCGGGATAACTCAGAAAATCTAGCCTCATAATCAGTCACGGACATCTGACCCTGCTCTAGTCGCTCAAACTGACCCCATAGCTCCTCCCTCTCAGAAGGTGAAATGTATTTGCCTAGAAATAGCTGAGCGAACTGACCCCGGGTGACAGGAGGGGAATATGCGGGCCTGCTGAGAATATAAGACTGCCACCACCTACGTGCTCTGCCCTCTAGTTGAAATATGGTGAAATCCACCCCGTGAGACTACAAGATCCTCAAGTTATGCAGCCTTTCCCTGCACTAATCGATGCAATCCTGTGCATCCTCACCATGCTCACCCCCGAAGACTCGAGGGAGAAGTCGGGTCCATCAATCAAACATCTTCTGCTGGTCACCCTTTGCAACTGGCATGGGCTCTGGTGCTGCTACTACAGGTTGAACCCCACCCTCAGGCGGTGTACCCGGGGTATGACGTGCTGCTACTGCCTACCCTGTGGCCTGAGCGGTAGGGTTCTGGACTCCCCCTCCAGCCTGAGAAGTGGCATGATCTTCTAGAAATAAACCAGCCTAGGACATGGTGTCCATGAATCTCAGCATACGGCCCATGACCTCCCGGAAGCCTGGTGCCGTCATGAAATCCGCTGGAGCAGGTGCCACTGGAGGCACCTCGTCATGCTCCTCTATAATAGGGTCCTCTGGTGGTGCAACTGGTACAACTCTGGGACGCCCTCGTCCTTTGCCTCGGGCAGGTGCCCTACCTTTGCCCTTAACACAGCCTCGAGCGGCGGGGGTAGCAGTCTCTCCCGGATCAAGAACATGAGAAGCACCCGTCCTCACTATCTGTGAGAGAGTAGAAGATCAAATTTGAGTACATCATCGGTTGCACGATAGGATATGAACAAAGAGGCATTTCTTAACACCCTATATCCTCCTGAAGATAAGTATAGACGTCTCCGTACCAATCCGCAAGACTCTACTGGGTCTGCCCGTGACTCGTGAGACTACGTGAACCTAAGGCTCTGATACCACATTGTCACGACCCAAATCCTAACTCAGGTCGTGATGGCGCCCAACTGCGGGGTTAGGCAATCCAACACAAAATCACTAAGTGCTACCCTTTCCAATATCCAAAGATGATAACCCGGTGATAAGTAATAAAGTTGTAATAATACGTGGGCCAAAAGATAAGCATATATATGAACATACAACCCAAACCCAAAATAAACACAACGTGTGCCAGGAACTAGTGTCACGGGTGTCACGAGCATGCTAACAGAATAACCAAAAGATAATATATACAATCCCACTGTCTGAATGAAATAGACGGGAAAACACAAAAGGAAAACTCCATGGTACTGCTGGAAACCGCTCGAAGAAGCAGCTCACCGTGAAGTCGAGTCCACTAGCTCAGGATTTATCTCCGGTATAACAACCAGAAGCACCAACCTCAGTACCTGTACAGTTAAGTACAGAAGTGCAGCATGAGTACATATTAAATAAATATGTACCCAGTGAGTATCCCGTCTAATCTCGAAGAAGTAGTGATGAGAGGTTGACTCGATACTCACTAAAGTCCAACAGTAATAACATATGTAGAATATAATGAAATACAATAGACACGTAAGGAAATACGCAATGAGTACATATCAAGAGAAGAAATCCAAACAACTACTGCATTAAGCAATAACGCGTTTTCAAGGGTAGGACCACCGGAACGAACCAATAATAACCAAGTCTTAGATCCGCCATGGCGTACGAATCGCTCCCATAAAGTACCTTCCAAACCTGCCGTGGCATACGTCCTGATCCCATATACGTATATAAGTACCTCTCACTCCGCCGTGGCGTACGACCCGATCCCATATACGTATAATCGCTCTCAAATCCGCTGTGGCATACGGCCCTATCCCAATATAGGTAAAGAACACTCGCAAGTCCGTCGTGGCGTACGGCCCGATCCCATATATACACAAATACAATTACTTCGAGTCAAGTATCACAAAATCTTTTAGATGAAATATTACTATGCACAACAGGAGTACAAAACATATATATATCAGGACAAGGAAGAACAATGAACATGTTGTGGCCTAACTACCCGGAGAAAACAATAAAAGCCGCTACGTACGGACTCTCATCACTTGGTGCGAACGTAGCCCCCAAACAAGTACACATAGCATTTAGAGCACCTGGGGGGACAATTCCCTCTTACAAGGTTAGAAAGGAGACTCACCTCGTGACGACATCACCCTTTGGATCAAGGATGCGCTCGAAATCTCCAAAATCTACCCTCGACGGCACGCAACTAGCCAATTATAGTATAATTGAATCAATTCAAGCTCAAGGAAGAAGAATTAACCAATTATCCCAAAGTTAGACATTCTTGAAGGATTTTGAAATTTCGACCCCGGGCCCACACCTTCGAATCCCGAAAATTCTTGAAGGGATCACTCACCCGTAGCCTAAGGATAATAATTATGTAATTTATACTTAAATTCGCGGCTTTAAACGAATAATTCACAAATTTCCCAAAAGCCCTAAATTACTACCCAATTTCATGAATTTGATAATTTAGAAGGAAGATTAACTAGGAATTGATCTTTAGAACTAGGTGTTAGGGAGAATTTTACTTACCTCAAACACTGGGTGGAAGGCTCCTCTTGAAAGCTCTCATGAATCTTGGGGAAGAAGATGGAAATGGTGAAATAATGCCAAATCCCGTATAAAAATCACACTGCCCAGCTGCTTATACTGTGCGATCGCAGCTGGGGCAGTGCGTTCGCACAAGCCAACTGCCCAGGGCCCTCAAAAGCACTGGGCGATCGCATCTATAGGCTGGAGATCACGGAGAATAGGGAAAATAGGCTTGTGCGATCGCGGGGGTAGGGGCTGCGATCTCAGAGAACTAATCCGGGCCAGCCAAAAACTTACCCTGTGCGATCGCGGATAGACCTGTGCGATCGCACAGGTCATTTTACACCCCTGTTCCAATCCTCTTGTGCGATCGCGGCCTTGCACCTGCAAACGCCTTGAAGAAAACCATACATAAACATTCTAGTGTTTTCGAAGTCACTTCGAGGGGTCCGAATTTCACCTGAGCCCCTCGGGACCCCATCTAAAGGCGCCAACAAGTCTGTACTCATGATACGGACTCGCTCGAACTCTTGGAACATGAAAAACAACAATGAAATCAGAATTCAACCCCAAAACCAAATTCACTTCAATGCACCAAACGGGCCTATACTACTCGGAATGACTTCAAATTTTGCAGACAAGTCAGAAATGACATATCGGAACTATTCCCGATCTCAGAATTCCATTCGGACCTCGATAGCATAAAATCGCGTTCCAACTCAAATTTCAAACTTAAGGAAATCCTTATTTCCATATCGGGCGCCGAAACGCTCCCGGGTTTTCAAAAACCCATTCCGAACATACGCACAAGTCCAAAATAATCATACAAAGCTACTGACACTATCGGAACTCGATTCCGAGGCTATTTGCTCAAAATGTTGACCAAAGTCAAACTTGGCCAAATAGGCCAACCTTAAGAAACCAAGTGTTCCTATATTGCTCAAAACACTTCCAAATCCTGAACCACCCGTCCACGCAAGTCACAAATCAAAAGAAGCCTCTATGGGAAGACTTAAACTGGGGAACGGGGTTCGATAACGTAAAACGACCGGTCAGGTCGTTACATTAGTAGTCCTAAATACCCTCCATGACTTATAGAACAGGACAGGTAATAGCACGCAATACGTTTCGTGACCAACACACGCGTTTTAAAAACCTTAGCGGGGTGGGGAAGGGTATAATATGGATATGATGACCGGTACGCTAATACCACGTGTAGCCCCTCTTCGAGGTGTGACATACCGGGTATTGCATTGATGTGATCCATATTCCTTTAAAACGGAGGAAATTTTCATTCAAATGATTTTACTTTGCTATTATTTAAATTCCTTTTAATAATTTCAGTAATTACTTGAAAAACTCTCTTACGTGAGCCTTGCTTGTCATTTGTTTACTATCCAAATTCACAAAACTACTTGGCTGGGACCCACATTTGTGGAGCTTGAGGGGTGCCTAACACCTTCCCCTTGGGATAACTTCAAGCCCTTACCCAATATCTGGTAATGCAAACTACTTTATGAGTTAATTATTCTAGGTGCCTTAATGCACCATAAAATCGTTAGGTGGCGACTCTTCCTTAAACCTTTTCCTTTAAGGAGTTGTCCAGAATGTCATGAAACCCGATCTCCGCGTACCTAACCCGCGCGAGGAAAAAGGGGGGCGCGACAGCATGGCGACTCTACTGGGGAGACTCCCTAGGCTTTTACTGTCACGACCCAAACCGATGGGCCGTGACGGGCACCCGGTACCTTACCCAACCGAGTACCAACGTACCATATCTTTCTTATTACATTATTACATACACATGACATACGGGCCTAATAGGCCAACACAATCCTTTATAAACTCAAAACATAGGCCGGCCAGGCCGTACAATCCTTTATGTACACGACGTATGTCTACAAGCCTCTAAGAGTACATAAATATCATAAAGGTCGGGACAGAGTCCCGCCTTACCAAACAATATGTGTCTAAATCATACTAACCAAACGAGCAACTCCGAAGCAAATGGAGCGCACCAACATCTTCCGCTGAGCTGATAGCCTACTTGGAGGGCTCTCGACCTGTCTATCAGGACCTGCGGGCATGAAACGCAGCGTCCCCAGGCAAAAGGGACGTCAGTACGAATAATGTACTGAGTATGTAAGGCACATAAATAAATACATAAGAGACATGGAAGAGATATAGAGTAATTGACTCAACCTGTATGTCTGGATAACTCTGTAAATAATAAATCACTTTTAGTATCATGCATATGCGTATGAATGTCATGTCGTGCATAGGTATATGTTTCATAACATCATCAGCCTCTGAGGGAATCCCATCATATCATATCGGCCACTGTGGGCAAAATCATCATTATATACCAGCTGATCATGTGGTCGTGCGTATATAACGCCATAACCTTTCCCATATCCCATATACATATATATACATACATATATACACGTATATACTCCGTTTGAATATACATACATATATTTCATATTTTAGCCACTGTGGGCAACATCATCATCATATACTGGCTGATCAGGTGGTGGTGCGTATATAACGCCATAACCTTTTCCATATCCTATATACATATATATACATACATATATACGCGTATATAACGCCATCTGGTCATGGGTCAACATGCATGTATAAATGCATGAAATGCATATGAAATATGTCAATAAAATCTTTCGGTAAGTCATAAGGCCATTATGTCTCTGATTAATATAATGAGATAAACTTTACCAACTTACATATTTCTGAGACCCATTAACATATGATAGAGTAATTTGACACGTGGAAGGATAAGAATATACATATCTTTACCATTTCTACGAATAGAGTATTTTATGGAAGTTGTGCATTTTCTCGTTTCGTTCATGTCGTATAGATCATGCCAAAAGAAAGAAGGGATAGCCTTAACATACCTGGAGTAGGGAAAAATTCGTATAATATTCTTGAGAAGGATTGCACCATACTCCCTTAGAATCGCAAAATCTCGTTGCTATTATATAGTATAACTTTGTATAAAATCTCATGTTTTTGAATTCTTGAAGATCCGTGAAAGCTCATGTTACTGAATTTTTGAAAGCTCACGTAATTGAATATGAAGCTCACATTGAAATGAAGCTTACGTTAAAATGAAGCCTATGTTGAAATGAAGCTCACTTTGAAATGAAAATCACGTTTCTTTAAGTTACAAACCTGATCTTTAATATGTCTTTTATAATGGAAAGGTTGAAGGAGTTAATGTAGATGGCTAACGTTCTTTCCCTTTTGAATTGAAAGACTTTGATATTCAAAGCCTTGGAAATGAAAGGATCTGTTACCTTGTGACACCAAGGCAAGGAATGACTCTTAGTCATCTCTTGATAATGTGGATAGCTGCCACGTGGGGATGGGGTGGGATATTTAATATTTATTCACTTATTAGGTAATTAGGTAATGTCCCGTTACCCGGTAATTAACCAATTACCCGTATAATTAAGAATTATCTCAACTTACTTAAAATACTACACTCTTTTAACATACCTTATACACCTTACTATTATGTCCATGTGGTACCTCGTACGACACTAGTCCATAAATACCGAGTATTTTAGCTCGGGCCGTATTTTATCCCAACATGTCAAACTTGGACAAAAATTCATTTTCTTTGACTTGCCTCCCCCCTCACCTTCATGAATTTATTAATCACTTACAATCCCTATAATCTCAAAATAATCTTTTCCTTGGACTTATGTCAATTACCTTACAACCAATTCAACGCACAATACTACAGGGTGCAACATCGTCGCAACTTAACACTGCGAAGCGTAACATCATCGTAATATAATACTGCAGGGCATAACATCGTCGTAATATAATACCGGGGGACATAATATTGACGTAATATTGCGGGGCGTAACATTTACCATTACAAGTTGTTTCGTGAATTTGGACCTTTAATTTTGTTAAATGCTTGCACATTTTCCCATTTCCCGCTGTATGCTATTAACTATTTAATTTTGCAAAGTATTTATTTTGCCTAAAAAACTGACATATCTTCATGTTTTCTTTTTAACCTCTTTCCATTGTAATTGTTGTATTTTCTTTATTTACCGCTTTCCTCAACGTGAAAATACATGCCTACTTGTTTAAATGCTATTTATTGCATATCATGCTCTGCATTCATATTCCACTCGTGCCAAACAAAAATCCTATAGCAACGCTTACAATGAGTGGTTGCGCTATTCTAATATTACTACCCCCTAAATTCGGAAAGGCGTATTAGTGGTAAAACTAGTCGATCAGCGGTGCAGTCGACAGTTCCGTGCCTTCCCCATTGAGTTGTCCGCCCAAGGGTACCGGTCTAAAACCCCATAGAAACCTTACTCCATTGTAATGTTGCATGCATCATGCTAGTGTGTTGTCCGCACAATGGCCTTTAAGATAGCCATGTCCAAGTCCATTGGGTTTCCCTAGAACCCAAACGGACGCCTTTACGTTCTGTGCATTTATTTGGGGAACTAAATGCTCTTTGCTAATTATTGATGTTAAATAGTCGAGTTCGGTGGGGGTAAGGGCCTAACCCTCTTTTGTTTTGCAGATATGAGGCACGAAACCCCATGATTCAGCATGGTTGCCAATATCCACCCCAAATTGTTAAACTGGTGGGAAGAGCTTCACTCTAGCGACAAAACACTCATCAGGAAACACTTGGGCAACCTGCCCTCTATTTTGGATAATCAGCCTAACAAAATGATGATAGAGGCTGCTACCTTATTCTAGGATTACAATCGGTCGGTATTACGCTTCGAAAACAATGAAATGACACCATTGCTGGAAGAAATAGGAGGTTTGGCCGGGAATCTCCAGGGTTGCTGATGCTTGAGAATCTCCAGGGTTGCTAATGCCTGAGAATCGCACAGGCCGGGGTTTTCTCAAAATATTGGGTCTGAAGAAAAATCTGGACTTGGTATGTTTAAAGGATTCGTACATCCCTTTTGATTACTTGTACGAAAGGTTCGGTCATAGTAAATCATACCGCACCTATCAGGACGAGTTCGCCCTCACTTCTCTAGGGCACATCCATGGTGGAGTGTTTGCTTTCATGGTCTGTTTTTTGGGTTTAATGGTGTTCCCGACAAAGAAGGAAAGATCCACACTAGGTTGGCCATGGTCACTAAGACTTTAATGGAAGGGATCAATGGACAGGACTTCAGCGTTGTGCCTATGATCATAGCAGACATATACCGAGCCTTAGAAATGTATCAACGGGGAGCAAAGCATTTCGAAGGTTGCAACTTATTACTTCAACTTTTGCTCATTGAACATCTGCAAAGGGGTGACTACCAACAAGACATCCATCGAAGAATCTGGGATGACCATATTGCTTTCCACCACCCAAAGCGAATGAACTATATTCGAGATATGTTCGCTCAGACGGAAAATGCCGAGGGATGGGTTGAGTTACTGGGGAATTTGACCGAGGACCAGATTCAGTGGATGTTTGAATGGTTCCCAACGGACGAATTTATCATCCGATCCCGAGACGCTTCATTTCTGATATTGATTGGTCTGAGGGGAACGTACCCTTACGCCCCTCTCTGAGTTATGAGGCAAGCAGGGAGGAGGCAGGTTATACCTAGGGTTAAGAAGATGAGACATCTTCGAGTAGACTTCCAGGATGACGACAGCCCTCACAAGTGCCAAGCCCAACATTTGTGGCACTACAAGATTGTACTTGAGAAAGACACCATCGAGCCAGACAGGTATCATGCTGGTTATACTCCTTTCTATCTGAGCTGGTTAGAAGAAGATATAAAGGGTCGATTCGAGCCAGGATTCGCTCAGGGTCACTAGGTCATAGATGAGAAGGCCGAAGCGCATGTTAAGTTCAACAATCTACGCAAAAGACTCTGTGAATGTGAGAATAATCATCACTAGATACACGAGTCCAGAAAAAAGCTTATTTAGGAATTGAAGGATATGGCTATCAGCTCCAACAAGAGGCTAGGGTACTTGGAGCGAGGTATAGTCGAGCTGGAGGAAAGGTTCATCAAGAGGGTCGAGGACTGAAAAAAGGCTGAAGGAGCCGAAGGAGGATATGTAGCCAGGACCTACTTATGGCTGGGACTTCGCGAGTTGGGAAAGCTGATCGAAGGGAGCAGGAATGCCGAATCTGGGGAAGGTCCTTCTGGGACCAAGTAGATAGGGGTGTCCTTTATTTTGTCTACTTTGATGTAATAAGGCCACTTGCCGTTAGTGACTTTTATTTTTCGCATATTTAGAGTCGTTTTTATCATCAATAAAATGAGGCATTTAGCATTTCAAGTTCTCCAAATTAATTTGTCGCTAGGTCTACCTCGGGCACAAAGAGGTTCCCCAACTTAGGATGTGTTTTACATTTTCGCATTACGTGGTTAAATTACCGCAATATTATTTATAATCCTCACTGACTTCGTTACCTTTTTTTGTTTTTCCTTTATTTATTATTACCCTCCCAAAAGGTTAGTTCGTGCATTCTGGCATCATCAGTCTATCGCACAAGATCCAAGGGCCCTCCTCCTACTCCTCCTCCTAGTCCTCCCAGGGGCAAATACAAAGGTAAACGTAAGATGGAAGAATCCAGTGGCGCCAGACAAGAGAATATGGTTGATCGGGTAGAGGCCACTGACAGTCGGGGTATTCAGGTTTTGCATGAGAACATGTCACCATTGGAACAAAAGTTGCTGAAATTTCAAGAAGAGCTTGATCAAGTCCGGAATATGGCCAATCTATCTTTTTCCCTCAACGTCCACGACGTCACCCCTACACCTCCGCAGAATATCCCAAAACAACCAAATCACCCTGCACTCCATCGTCACGCCACTCCCCCAAAGAACCAAATTCTCCCAGCACAGTGCAACACTTGCCACAACACTCCATCCATCCACGAACCACAAAACCCAACGAAAGACCATTTCCATACCTACAACAATCCCATATACGTGGAGACTGTGACTCACTCCACCCCACCTGTCACACATACATATGAGTCCGATCAGAAGGACCTACTTATCAAGAATATGGCTGAGGAACTTAGGAAGCTGACTAGCCGAGTCCAGTGTGTTGAAGGGGTCAAGGGGATCGAATGTCTGAACTATGAAGACCTCTGCATACAGCCTGATGTCAAACTGCCTGAGGGGTACAAACCTCCAAAGTTTGAGATGTTTGACGGTACTGGTGATCCAAGGGTCAACCTGAAGACCTACTGTGACAAATTGGTTGGCGTAGGAAAAGACGAAAGGATCCGCATGAAGCTATTTATGAGGAGTTTGAAGGGAGACGCACTATCTTGGTATATCATCCAAGACCCCAAGAAGTGGTCCAACTGGGTAGGTATGGTAACAAACTTCATGGACAGGTTTAGATTCAACACAGAGAACGCACCAGATGTGTTCTATATCCAGAACTTGAGGAAGAGACCCACAGAAACCTTTCTCGAGTATGCTACTCGTTGGAGGTCGGAAGCTGCCAAAGTCAGGCCTGCCTTAGAGGAAGAACAGATGAACAAATTCTTTGTTCGGGCTCAGGACCCGCAATACTATGAACGACTGATGATGGTTGAGGGTCAAAAGTTCTCCGACATTATCAAATTGGGAGAGCGGATTGAAGAGGGTATCAAGAATTGTATGGTTACTAACTTTGAAGCTTTACATGCCACTAATAAAGCTGTGCAGTCCGGTGGTGTGTCCAAAAAGAAGGATGTGGGAGCCGTGATGGTTGCACAACAAGACAAATCCCCGCCTAAATACCAGGTCTATCCCGCACCTCCATTCATATATCAACCCGCTCCAAATTAGCAAGCACCCTCACCCTCATACCAAACTCCACCACCTACATATCAACCAACTTCACCCAAATACTCCAAACCCGCTCCCGTCTACAACGCCTATAACTCCCAGCCATCTCACTACCAGTCGCCCCCTACCCATCAAAATTTCCCTAGACCTCGCCCTAACTTTGATCGTCGCCCTCCAAAACAATACACCGCCATAGCCGAGCCCATCGACAAGTTGTATGAAAAACTGAAAGCTGCTGGTTACGTCACACCTATCCCTGCTGTCACCCCCGAGAACCCTTCTCAGTGGGTTAACCCAAACAAATCCTATGCATACAATTCTGGCATGAAAGGATACACCATCGATGAATGCCGCTCTTTGAAGGATAAGACACAGACCCTTATTGATAAAAAGATTATTGTGGCCAAGGAATCCGCTCCGAACGTCCGTAACAATCATTTACTAGACCATAAGGGTGGAGGTATCCATATGATTGAGATAGAAGAGGATTGGGATCCCGAGGGGTCAATCGGGTTGATCGGAGAAGGCGATGACCCAAATAAACCTACAGTTAGTCTCAACCCGATCGTAGTCCAGATCCAACCATATAAGAATGTTGAGGTGAATATGTCTATCCCACTTGAGTTCGAAGCAGCACTGCCTGCAAAGGCGAAGGCCCCAGTGCCAATTGATGTTGATTTCATGTCTCCGGCAAATTCACTTGCACCCTTAGAGGTTGCAGTCTTTCCACCCAAAGCCCGTGTGCCATTTGAAGTAAAGATAGTGTCACGCCCCAAAATCGAGGGACGAGAGCCGTGCTGAGATTCACCAGAGTACCTAAACCTTACTGAAATTTCCTCCAAAAATTAGCTGTGAACTAGGCCCCTCGATCCGAGATAATAGAAACTGGAGTGCCATGGAGTATGACTATTTCCTTGATATACAACTGTCGTTCTGCAGTATCGGTTGATTGGCAAAAAGTGGGATGATTTGGTGAGTCGATCCACTATTACCCAAATTGAGTCGAACCTGCGCGGAGTGCAAGGTAACCCTAGCACGAAATCCATATTGATCATATCCCATTTCCACGTCGCTTTTTCCATAAGCTGAGTTAATCCACCGGGCCGCTGATGCTCGGCCTTTACCTGCTGGCGATTCAAACATATAGACACAAAGTCCGCCACACCCCTCTTCATACCGATCCACCAATAAATTTTGCGGAGATCATGATACATCTTCGTCGAACCTAGGTGCACAGAATACCTGGAGCTATGAGCCTCCGCCATTACCCTCTCTCGAAGATTATGTACATCTGCAACACATAGCCTACCTTGACATCGCAACACTCTATCACTGTTGCCGAATGAAAATGCTGAAATCTTGTTATTCAGAATTGCCTCCTTCAACTATGCCAATGCTGGATCAATAAACTGCTTTTCTTTGACTTCCGCTACGAGTGATGGTTCTGCCCCATTATGCACCATAACCTCCCCTTCGCCTGAGGTCGAAAGACAAACCCCCAAACAGGCCAATTGATAAACCTCCCGAGCCAAGGGCCTCTGATCCGCTTCCAAATGAGCCAAAATACCCATAGACTTCCGACTGAGAGCATCGGCCACCACATTTGCCTTCCCTGGATGGTATAAAATGTTCTTATCATAATCTTTTAGCAATTCTAACCACCTCCGCTGCCTCAGATTCAGTTCCTTCTGCTTGAATAAATACTGAAGACTCTTGTGGTCTGATAACACGTCCACGTAGACTCCATAAAGATAATGTCGCCAAATTCTTAAAGCAAACACCACTGCCGCGAGCTCCAAATCATGCGTCGGATAATTCTTCTCGTGATTCTTGAGTTTTTTTTAAACATACGCTATAACCTTCCCATGTTGCATCGACACACACCCAAACCAACTCTTGAAGAATCGCAATAAACCACAAATCGCCCTATACCTTCTGGCAAGGTCAATACCGGTGCTGACGTCAATCTCGACTTCAATTCCTGAAAGCTTTTCTCACAAATGTCGGACCACCGGAACTTCACCGCTTTCTGCATCAATTTAGTCAATGGGGAGGCGAGGGTAGAGAATCCCTCCACGAACCTCCAATAATATCCAGCTGGACCCAAGAAACTGCGGATCTCTGTCGGGCTCGTTGGTCTAGGCCAATATTTCACTGCCGCGATCTTCTGGGGATCAACCTGAATCCCTTCTCTGGAAACAACATGACCTAAAAAGGTAACTGATTCTAGCCAAAACTCACATTTCAAAAATTGAGCATACAGTTGCTGATGATGAAGAGTCTGTAGGACTGCCTTGAGGTGATTAGCATGATCTTCCCCACTCCGCGAGTAGACAAGGATGTCATTAACAAAAACAATCACGAAGGAGTCTAGAAATGGCTTGAAAATCCGATTCATAAGATCCATGTACGTTGTTGGAGCATTGGTCAGCCTAAAGGACATTACCAAAAATTAAAAATGACCATAACGAGTCCTGAAGGCGGTCTTACAAATATCCTGCTCTCTGATCTTCAATTGATGATACCTAGACCGTAAATCAATTTTGGAGAAGAACCTCGCACCTTGCAATTGATCAAAGAAATCATCTATTCGAGGCAATGGNCTGAAGGCGGTCTTAGGAATATCCTGCTCTCTGATCTTCAATTGATGATACCCAGACCGTAAATCAATTTTGGAGAAGAACCTCGCACCTTGCAATTGATCAAAGAAATCATCTATTCGAGGCAATGGATACTTGTTTTTGATAGTGACTTTGTTGAGATGTCGAAAATCGATATACATCCGAAGCGACCCATCCTTCATTTTGACGAAAAGAACCGGAGCGCCCCACGGCGACACACTCGGCCGAATGAACCCTTTTTCTAACAAATCCTTCAACTGCTCCTTTAACTCCCTCAACTCTGCTGGCACCATTCTGTTTGGTGGAATAGATATTGGCTACGTATCTGGTAGTACATCAATCCCGAAATCGATCTCTCTATCTGGCGGAATCCCTGGAAGCTCGTCCGAAAATACTTCAAGAAACTCATTCACAACAGGAAAGGACTCGGGAGCAGGCACCTCTGGAGTGGTGTCCGCAACCTGGACCAAATGATAGACACACCCTTTCTTAATCATCTTCGAGGCCTTAAGGCATGAGATAAACCTACCTTTCGGCACCACACCATTCCTCTTTAACTCAATAACCAGCTCAAACTCTAGCCTCATTATTCTGGTTCGACAGTCGAGTTTAGCAAAGCACGAATAAAGCCAGTCCATTCCCATAATATTACCAAAATCTACAATTCCAAGCTCAATAAGATCGACCGTGGTAATGTGACCACATACCGTGACAACACAATTCTTATAGACTCGCGTTGTTGTAATAGAATCACCAACCGGAGTCAATACAGAGAACGACTCATGAAGCTTTTCGGGTTCTATCCCAAAACTTGAAGCAATAAATGGGGTAACATAAGACAAGGAGGACCCCAGATCAATAAGATCATAACAATCAAGTGCTTGAACATTCAGAATAACTGTAACAACATCTGGAGAAGCCTCCGTGTTCTAGAGACCACTCAAAGCATAAAACCGGCTAGGTCCACCTCTACCTCGAGCTCCACCCCTAACTGCACCATGCCCCGCTGGGGCTGGAGGACGCCCTGAAGATGTGGCGATTGAAGAACCGGGTGAATGAGCAAAACCCCTATCCCTGCCCTGGCTGGGCGCACGGAAATCCCGCGGAACATGACCTCTCACTCCACACCCGTAGCATACCGGGATATCCAGATAACAAGACTCGGTATGGAACTTCCCACACTTAGGGCACAGAGCCCTCCCCTACTGCTAGGACCTCCCTCCTGGGCGACCTAACTGATGCGGTCTCCTGTTGTCTGATCCTGGTCCCCAACGACTGCTCTGCTGGAAACGGTGCACTAGCTGAGGACTGTGCATAGGACAGGGATGGCCCTGATGACCCTCTTTCATGAACTGGTCTCCCTCCTCCCACGGGAACCTTCCCACATCTCGAACTAGGAATATGCTACTCCCCTCAGCCATTACAAAGCTAACTCAACCCCCTCTGTCTCTGTAGCCTTCATCACCCGAAGGGTTTTGTACATCTCATCGAGAAAATCATGTGGATCGACCTGTGGATCAGTACCTGAGAGCTATGGAGGGGCCAACCGCAGAAACTGGTTAACTCTAGAGCCGGCGAAATCTCCCTGTCCGCTGGGGGACGCAGGGGTAGCATGAGATCTTTGGGCCTGAGTGGCCACCAACTGAGTCAACATATGAATAGCTCCTCTGAGGTCCCCATCGGATGTACCAGGACCGGAAGCTGGAACTGTAGAGTGATAAGGAATATGAGCGGGAGGGATTGTAGCACCCTACGCCGCCGCAAGAACAAGAATGCTTTGATCCGGAATAGGAGGGTCAGGCAGATTCAAGGTCGGGGAATCACTCTCACCCGCACTATCTAGTACAGAATTCACGGTCACCCACGGGGTGGCATTGGCCTCAAGGGCGAGGCGAGCTCTCTTCTTTGGTGCCATTACTGAAAATTTCGGATCAAAGCACGAATTAGGCAAGGACATTTTCACTTTTCGATTCACCGCACGATACAGAATAACAATGAAAGGGTAATTTCCTAAATGTCCATGTAGCCCCCTAATTATATATATGGCCGACAACACACCGATAAGAAGGGTTCTACTAGACACTGCTCCGAGACACCCTAGGACTCTTTTAAAAACCTTAGGCTCTAAAACCAAGTTTGTCATACCCCAAAATCGAGGGACGAGAGCGGCGCCTAACCGGGTGAACCCAGTCAAGCGGACCTGGATTGCCTTTCCTGCCTAACGTATTGCCCCGCGTTCATAATATACATTATTTCATGTGAGTTAGCCGATTTTAGTTTCAAAGTACATTTCACAACATATCTCCACTTCTTTCCTCTTTTAACATTTGAGCGATTGATATTCAAACATACATAATACATACATAACTTTCCAACATGATCCACGATTCTGAGTACGTACCGTTACTACCCAAAAATACATACATACACCCACATCATGTCTACGGAGCCTCTACAAATACTAGGGATTTTACATAACTTGCCGGTAACAAGGCCCCGACTATACCTTTACAACATAAACAAAAGAAGGTGGTATGATCCACAAACGACCCCGAGGAGAAGAGGGGCTCACCACGATTGCTGCAGAGATGAAGAGGAGGTACCACTAACGGCGGGCTGAGCTACCTGCTATGGAACCACCTACATCCATATAAAAGATGTAGCACCCCCGGCAAAAGGGACGTTAGTACCGTGGAATAGTACTAGCATGTATGAAAAAACTTTATCCCAAGTACAATCAACCAATATTACAGATAAGAAACAGGACGGCAATAGTACCAACAATCAAAACACATATTTCCATATAAGTACACATAGCGTATTCATGAGTTTCATAATTTTCATATCAATAGTGATAACGATCACTTTTCCACCCTTATTACCTCGGCCACCCTTATCACCACAACCCAAACCTTATTACTTTGTGTTGCGGCGCGCAACCCGACCCTGCCTGACAATTTATATTTCATAACAACAACACCAACAATTTCATCACAAGGGCTTTCCCTTCAAGGATCACAATTTCAACAACAAGCGCCTTACTTTCAAGGATCACAATTTCAACAACAACACCAAACAATTTCATCACAAGGGCTTTCCTTTCAAGGATCACAATTTCAACAACAAGGGCCTTACTTTCAAGGATCACAAATTCACATTTAACAATTCATTTACTCATTTACTTGGGCTCAAAGCATCCCAAACTTTCATCAAGCAGCAATTTATGCACAATGTGTTGCCATAACCGTTCAACTTATTTACAATGCTCCATATCAATAACTTTAAACAACTACCATCTTTGCACAAAATAAAGTGGGCATGCCAAGTCACAATTCAACATCTCATCTAACATAGTGGGGTAGTAATCAACTAGTCAGTCAATTCACATATTTCCATATAAGTACATACCGTATGCTTACCACAACAAGAGCAATTTTACAACGATTAAAATTAGCCATACATACTTGGAGTCGAAATCCCTTTTTAACGTTTACTCACAAATCACCGAATTGACTAGTACCGTCAATGTAGTTCACAAATAAACGTATTCAACTTAGAATTTGAAGTCATGCATGCAATTCGTACTCTCTTAAACAATTTGCCTAACACTATGTGACCCCATTAGATTACCAACCCCGTCTTTGTGAAATTTACCCAAACCACTCCCTCTTACTAGATTAACACCATTATTAAACATGCATGCAATGTCTTAGTTAATAATTTCAAGAAACAATCCATGCAAATCCTCCCTTGGTTTAAAATCAGAAAATTAGTGGAAACTTACCTGCTAGAATGGGGAAGAAGAAGGTTACACGAATTGTCAAGACTGAGGGACTTTGAAAATCAACTTGATGGAAGAACCAATTTCTCTCTCAAGAACTCCCCTTTCCTTCTCTCTATTTTGTTCAAAAAACTTGTTAAAATGAAGGGGTGAGGTGTTTTAATGAACTGGGGGTAGGGTTTTAAAATTAAAAAAATTAGGAGCCCGACACAGGAATGCGGTCAGGAATGCGATCGCATTCCTCACATGCAATCCGCAGAGACGACCGTAGAATGGCCCTCCAGGTGGGCCACAATTAAAACACACTGTGCATGTATGCGACCACTATGCGGTCTGCATACACGTTATGCGATGTCATAGTGCGTCGCATAACCTCCCTCACAAAAAAATCAAAGGGCAAGAATGCGACAAATATGCGGTCTGCAGAACCGAAATGCGATCGCATAATGGACCGCATTGTTGTCCTCAAATTAGGAAGTGGCCTTCCCAGGTACGTGACCATTATGCGGTCTGCATACCCGTTATGCGATCGCATATTGCTTCTCATAACGCCCAACTTCTGGAAAATTTTATTCTGTCAAATTTCGGGGTACTTTTACACAATCAAGGTTCATTTTAAGAATTTCTACCGTTATAACAACTCGGGGACTTATTCGGGCATTATTTTAAATAATATATTTTACGGGTCTTTACATTCTCCCCCGCTTAAAATCATTCGTCCTCGAATGAGTATTTTTTGAAATCGTTTGGTTTTGAAAACATTATATGCAAACTTCTAGATTTACACTAACTCCAATATTTTCAGAAAATTTCGCCAGAGTCTCCTTTGTATTTAGACCCATCTACCTGTGAGAGAGCCCCCGAAACACATTTCCAAGCATCATTACACAATTTATGTTATCCCTTCAACTGGTATACAATTCATTACCTCAACACTTGCACATATCCAATTACTTTGACAACTACACATAGCTCATTCTCTTTACATCACAAATTAGCATATGATTCAATTAGTGGCACATACTTGCACATAATTTGGTCACTTTAGTGAGTCCCATATGATTCAATCACCTCAATACACCATATGTATATTGCAAATAATCATTACCAATCTACACTACTATTAATCATGTTTGCCTATCACACAAGTTTCACAAAACTTTCATTTACTTCAAGGATTGCACACCACCCATTTAATATATCATATACAGTTTTAGCACGCATTGGAAAGTTACAACAATAAGGCAATTAGGGAAAATGGGGTGTCTTTGCACGAATATGCATACAACATCAAATTTCCTTGGGACAATAATTCGTACGATCATTACTACACTTGTTCGAACATATGGGGATATTTTTCTCTCATTTCTTTCTCTTATTCCCACGTGGCTTCCTCGACTTGTTGACTTCGCCGTAACACTTTAACAGAAGCAATCTCTTTGTTTCTCAATTTATGGGCTTGCCTATCAAGAATAACAACCGAAGCCTCTTCGTATGATAACTCTTCATTAACCTCAATAGTCCCAACTGGCACGATGGCGGATGGATATCCAACCACTTTCTTCAACATAGACACATGGAACACCGGGTGCACTAATGACATTTCATGGGGCAATTACAGCCTATAAGCCACCCGTCCTATTCATTGAGCGATCCGATATGGCCTGACGTACCTAGGGCTCAACTTCCCTTTCTTCCCAAACCGCATCACTCCCTTCATGGGAGACACCTTCAAGAACACCCAATCATCTACCTGGAACTCCAATTCTCTTCGATGAACGTCCGCATAAGATTTCTGACAACTCTGAGTAGTTTTCATTCTCTCCTGAACGACTCAAATTTTTTCCATAGCTTGGTGCACAAGATCTATCGCTAACAGTTCCACCTCACCGGCTTCGAACCATCCAATCGGAGAACTGAACCTTCTTCCGTGCAATGCCTCAAATGGGGCCATCTGAATGCTAGCATGAAAGCTGTTATTGTAAGCAAATTCGATAAGAGGCAAATGATCATCCCAACTACCTTTGAAATCTAAAGCACAAGACCGCAACATATCTTCAAGCGTCTGAATAGTCCACTCCGCCTGACCATCAGTCTGTGGATGGAAGCCGTGCAGAGATTTACCTGAGTACCCAAACCTTGCTGAAATTTCCTCCAAAAATCAGTTGTAAACTGGCCCCACGATCCGAGATAATAGAAACAGGAGGGCCATGGAGTCTGACTATTTCCTTGATATACAACTGAGCGTACCGTTCTGCAGTATCGGTGGACTTGACTGGAAAAAAGTGGGTTGATTTAGTGAGTCGATCCACTATCACCCAAATTGAGTCGAACCTGCGCTGAGTGCAAGGTAACCCTACCACGAAATCCATATTGATCATCTCCCATTTCCACGTCGGTATTTCCATAAGCTGAGTTAATCCACTGGGACGATGATGCTCGGCCTTCACCTGCTGGCAATTCGGACATCTAGACACAATGTCCGCCGTACCCCTCTTCATACCGCTCCACCAATAAATTTCTCGGAGATCATGATACATTTTCGTAGAACCTTGGTGCACAGAATACCTGAAGCTATGAGCCTTCGCCATTACCCTCTCCCGAAGATTATGTACATCTGCAACACATAGCCTACCTTGACATCGCAACACTCCATCATTGATGCCGAGTGAAAATGTCGAAATCTTGTTATTCGGAACTGCCTCCTTCAACTGTGCCAATACTGGATCAATAAACTGCTTTTCTTTGACTTTCGCTATAAGTGACGATTCAGCCCCATTATGCACCATAACATCCCCTTCGCTTGAGGTCGAAAGACAAACCCCAAAAATGGCCAATTGATAAACCTCCCGAGCCAAGGGCCTTTGATCCGCTTCCAAATGAGCAAAAATACCCATAGACTTCCGACTGAGAGCGTCGGCCACCACACTCGCCTTCCTTGGATGGTACAAAATGTTCATATCATAATCTTTGAGCAATTCTAACCACCTCTGCTGCCTTAGATTCAGTTCCTTCTGCTTGAATAAATACTGAAGACTCTTGTGGTCTGAGAACACGTCCACGTGGACTCCAAAAAGATAGTGCTGCCATATTTTTAATGCAAACACCACTGCCGCGAGCTCCAAATCATGCGTCGGATAATTCTTCTCGTGATTCTTGAGTTTCCTTGAAGCATACGTTATAACCTTCCCATATTGCATCGGCACACACCCCAAACCAACCCTTGAAGCATCGCAATAAACCACAAAACCCCCTATACCTTCTGGCAAGGTCAATACCGGTGCCGAAGTCAATATCGACTTCAACTCCTGAAAGCTTTTCTCACAAACGCCGGACCATTGGAACTTCACCGCTTTCTGCGTCAATTTAGTCAATGGGGAGGCTAGGGTAGAGAATACCTCCACGAACCTCCGATAATATCCAGCTAGACCCAAGAAACTGCGGATCTCTGTCGAGGTCGTTGGTCTAGGCCAATCTTTCACTGCCGCGATCTTCTGGGGATCAACCTGAATCCCTTCTTTGGAAACAACATGACCCAAAAAGGTGACTAATTCTTGCCAAAACTCACATTTCAAAAATTTAGCATAAAACTGGTGATGATGATGAGTCTGCAGGACTGCTCTGAGGTGATTAGCATGATCTTCCCGACTCTGCGAGTAGACAAGGATGTCATCAATAAAAACAATCACGAAGAAGTCTAGAAATGGCTTGAATACCTGATTCATAAGATCCATGAAAGCTGCTGGAGCATTGGTCAGCCCAAAAGACATTACCAAAATTTAAAATGACCATAACGAGTCCTGAAGGCGGTCTTAGGAATATCATGCTCTCTCATCTTCAACTTATGATACCCAGACCGTAAATCAATTTTTTAGAAGAACCTCGCACCTTGCAATTGATCAAACAAATCATCTATTCGAGGCAATGGATACTTGTTTTTGATAGTGACTTTGTTGAGTTGCCGATAATCGATACACATCCGAAGTGACACATCCTTCTTTCTGACGAAAAGAACCATAGCGCCCCACGGCGACACACTCGTCCGAATGAACCCTTTTTCTAATAAATCTTTCAACTGCTCCTTTAACTCCCTCAACTCTGCTGGCGCCATTCTGTATGGTGGAATAGATATTGGATGCGTATCTGGTAGTACATCAGCCCCGAAATCGATCTCTCTATCTGGCGGAATCCCTGGAAACTCGTCCGGAAATACTTCAAGAAACTCATTCACAATAGGCACGGACTCGGGAGCAGGCACCTCTGGAGTGGTGTCCGCAACCCGGACAAATGATAGACACACCCCTTCTTAATAATCTTCGAGGCCTTAAGGCAGGAGATAAACCTACCTTTCGGCACCACACCATTCCCCTTCCACTCAATAACCGGCTCATTAGGAAACTCTAGCCTAATGATCCGAGTTCGACAGTCGAGTTTAGCAAAGCACAAATAAAGCCAGTCCATTCCCATAATAATATCAAACTCTACCATCCCAAGCTCAATAAGATTGGTCGTGGTAACGCGACCACATACCGTGACAACACAATTCTTATAAACTCGCGCTGCTGTAATAGAATCACAACCCGGAGTCGATACAGAGAACAGCTTATGAAGTTTTTCGGGTTCCATCCTAAAACTTGAAGTAATAAACGGGGTAACATAAGACAAGGAGGACCCCGGATCAATAAGAGCATAACAATCAAGTGCTTGAACATTCAGAATACCTGTAACAACATCTGGAGAAGCCTCCGCGTTCTGGAGACCACTCAAAGCATAGAACCGGCTGGGTTCACCTCTACCTCGAGCTCCACCCCTAACTGCACCATGCCCCACTGGGGCTGGAGGACTCCCTAAAGATTTGGCGACTGAAGAACCGGATGACTGAGCAAAACCCCTACGCCTGCCATTGCTGGGCGCACGACAATCCCGCTGAACATGACCTCTCACTCCACACCCGTAGCATACCGGGATATCCAGATAACAAGACTCGGTATGGAACCTCCCACACTTAGGGCACTGAGCCCTCCCCTGCTGCTGGGACCTCCCTCCTGGGCGACCTAACTGATGGGGTCTTCTGCCGTCTGATCTTAGTCCCCAGCGACTGCTGTGCTGGAAATGGTGCACTAATGGCGGTGCACTGGCTGAGGATTGTGCATAGGACTGGGATGACCCTGATGACCCTCTCCCATGAACTGGTCTCCCTCCTCAAACTGAACTCCCCGAGTGGCCCGCCGACCAGGCCCTGATGCTACTCTCTCTCTCCGACCTTATCTTCAATTTCCTAGCCTCTGTAGCCTGGGCGAACCCCACAATCTTCCCATAATTCATGTCTGAGTACAAGGTAGTTGTAGCAGCTTCATTCACAACCAAAGGACTAAGGCCCTGAACTAAACGTCGAACCCTGGCATCCATAGTAGACACCAAGTGAGGAGCATATTTAGACAACCGCACGAACTCTATATGGTACTCCTACACACTCATACTGCCCTGCTTGAGGACCTCAAACTTCGTAGCATGGGCTGCCACAGTCTCAGCAGGAAAAGTGATCCATGAAAGTATCCACGAACTCGTCACATCTAGCTGGAGGACTTCCCTCCCCACGGGAACACTCCCACATCTCGAACCAGGAATATGCTGCTCCACTCAGCCTATACAAATCTAACTCAACCCCCTTTATCTTTGTAGCCTTCATCACCCGAAGGGACTTGTACATCTCATCGAGAAAATCCAGTGGATCTGCCTCTGGATCAGTACCTGACATCTATGAAGGGACCAACCACAGAAATAGGTTGACTCTGGAGCCGGCAGAATCTCCATGTCCGCTAGGGGACGCAGGGGTAGCATGAGATCTTTGGGCCTGAGCGGCCACCAACTGAGTCAACATATGAATAGCTCCTCTGAGGTCCCCATCAGACGTATCGGTACCGGATGCTGGAACTGTAGAGGGATCAGGAATATCAGCGGGAGGGATTGCAGCACCCTCCGCCACCGCAAGAACATGAATGCTTTGATCCGGCATAGGAGGGTCAGGCAGATTCAAGGTCGGGGAGTCACTCTCACCCGCACTATCTGGTATAGAATTAACGGTCACCCCCGGGGTGGCATTGGCCTCAAGGCCGAGTCGAGCTCTCTTCTTTGGTGCCATTACTGAAAATTTCGGAACAAAGAACGAATTAGGCAAGCACATTTTCACTTTCCGGTTCACCGCACGATACAGAATAACAATGAAAGGATAATTTCCTAAATGTCCATGTAGCCCCCTAATTATAGATAGGGTCAACAACACACCGATAAGAAGGGCTCTACTAGACACGGCTCTGAGACACCCTAGGACTCTTTTAAAATACTTAGGCTCTGATACCAAGTTTGTCACATCCCAAAATCGAGGGACGAGAGCGGCGCCTAATCGAGTGAACCCAGTCAAGCGGACATGGATTGCCTTTCCTGCCCAACGTATTGCCCCGCGTTCATAATATACATTATTTCATGTGATTTAGCCAATTTTAGTTTCAAAGTACATTTCACAACATATCTCCACTTCTTTCCTCTTATAACATTTCAGCGATTGATATTCAAACATACATAATACATACATAACTTTCCAACATGATCCACGATTCTGAGTACGTATTGTTACTACCCAAAAATACATACATACACCTGCATCATGTCTACGGAGCCTCTACAAATACTAGGGATTTTACATAACCTGCCGGTAACAAGGCCCCAGCTATACCTTTACAACATAAACAAAAGAAGGTGGTATGATCCACACACAGCCCTGAGGAGAAGAGGGGTTCACCACGATTGTTGCAGAGATGAAGAGGAGGTACCACTAATGGCGGGCTGAGCTACCTGCTATGGAACCACCTACATCCAAATAAAAGATGTAGCGCCCCCGGAAAAAGGGATGTTAGTACTGTGGAATAGTACTAGCATATATGAACAAACATTATCCCAAGTACAATTAACCAATATTACAGATAAGAAACAGGACATCAATAGTACCAACAATCAAAACACATATTTCCATATAAGTACACATACCGTATTCATGAGTTTCATAATTTTCATATCAATAGTGATAACGATCACTTTTCCACCCTTATTACCTCGGCCACCCTTATCACCACAACCCACACCTTATTACTTTGTGTTGCGGCGCGCAACCCGTCCCTGCCTGACAATTTATATTTCATAACAACAACACCAACAATTTCATCACAAGGGCTTTCCCTTCAAGGATCACAATTTCAACAACAAGCGCCTTACTTTCAAGGATCACAATTTCAACAACAACACCAAACAATTTCATCACAAGGGCTTTCCTTTCAAGGATCACAATTTCAACAACAAGGGCCTTACTTTCAAGGATCACAAATTCACATTTAACAATTCATTTACTCATTTACTTGGGCTCAAAGCATCCCAAACTTTCATCAAGCAGCAATTTATGCACAATGTGTTGTCATAACCGTTCAACTTATTTACAATGCTCCATATCAATAACTTTAAACAACTACCATCTTTGCACATAATAAAGTGGGCATGCCAAGTCACAATTCAAAATCTCATCTAACACAGTGGGGTAGTAATCAACTAGTCATTCAATTCACATATTTCCATAGAAGTACACATACCGTATGATTACCACAAAAAGAGGGATTTTACAAGGATTAAAATTAGTCGTACATACTTGGAGTCAAAATCCCTTTTTAACTTTTATTCACAAATCACCAAACCGACTAGTACCATCAATCTAGTTCACAAATAAATGTATTCAACTTAGAATTTGAAGTCATGCATGCAATTCAGACTCTCTTAAACATTTTTCCAATCACTATGTGACCCCATTAGATTACCAACCCCGTCTTTGTGAAATTTACCCAAACCACTCCCTCTTACTAGATTAACACCATTATTAAACATGCATGCAAGGTCTTAGTTAATATTTTCAAGAAACAATCCATGAAAATCCTCCCTTGGTTTAAAATCAGAAAATTAGTGGAAAAAGGGTTGGGAACCCTTACCTGCTAGAATGAGAAAGAAGAAGGTTACTCGAATTATCAGGCCTGAGGGACTTTGAAAATCAACTTGATGGAAGAACCACTTTCTCTCTCAAGAACTGTCATTTCCTTCTCTCTATTTTGTTCAGAAAACTTGTTAAAATGAAGGGGTGGGGTGTTTTAATGAACTGGGGGTCGTGTTTTATAATTAGAAAAATTAGGATTCCGACACAAGAATGCGGTCAGGAATGCGATCGCATTCCTGATATGCGGTCCACAGAGACGACCGCAGAATGGCCCTCCAGGTGGGCCAAAATTAAAACACATTGTGCATGTATGCGACCACTATGCGGTCCGCATACACGTTATGCGATCGCATAGTGCGTCGCATAACCTCCCTCACAAAAATCAAAGGGCAAGAATGCGACAACTATGTGGTCCACAGAACCGAAATACGATCGCATAATGGACTGCATAGTTGTCCTCAAATTGGGCAGTGTCCTGCCCAGGTATGCGACCATTATGCGGTCCGCATACCCGTTATGCGATCGCATAGTGCGTCGCATAACGCCCAATCTGTCAAATTTCGGGGTACTTTTACACAATCAAGGTTCGTTTTAAGAATTTCAACCATTATAACAACTCGAGAACATTTTCGGGCATTATTTTAAACAAGAAATTTTACGGGTCTTTACAGATAGCCGCTCCAATACCAGCGGTGATGTAAACCACACCACCTTTCTATTCAAATGCTATCCCTTGGGATTATACAGCTGAGGCGAGAAGGAAAAGTGAAAGCATGTATGAAGAAGTCATCGCAGCACAGGGTATGACAATAACTGGTAGAGTTTATACCCCTGAGCATCTGGCCGAGTCAAGCAAGAAGGCTACCAACCGGCCTCTCCTCACTAATACAGGTTCAGATGATCTTTGGAGGAAAATACAGGCTAAAGAGTATTCGGTCATCGACCAACTGAACAAGACACCAGCACATATATCCATTCTCTCTCTGCTGCAGAACTCTGAGACGCACATAAATGCTTTGCTGAGAGTGTTGAGTGAAGCCTATGTACCGAACAACATCACTAGCGGGGAAATGGCCAACATGGTAGGCCAAGTACTGGAAAGCCACAAAATCACTTTTCACGAAGACGAGTTGCCACTTGAGGGATTGGGACATAACAAGGCTCTGCACATCACCGTGCAATGTGAAGATTATTTCATAACCAGGATTCTCATCGACGGAGGGTCCAGTCTTAACATATGTCCGCTGATAACACTCAAGAAGTTGGGTAAGGGACTACATGAGATAAAGGATGGAGCGATCAATGTAAAGGCCTTCGATGGTTCTCAAAGTTCTACCATGGGAGAGATCAGTCTATGCTTACAGATGGGACCAACCTGATTCGAGGTAGACTTTCAGGTGATAGATATCCCGGCATCTTACAATTTGCTGTTAGGGCGACCATGGATCCATGTCACTGGGGCCGTAGCGCCAACACTACATCAGGCAGTAAAATTCGAGTGGAACCACCAAGAGGTGATCATCCACGGCGACGGTAGCAACCCTATTTACAATCGCCAGTCTATCCCTGTAATAGATGGAAAGAGAAAACTAGGTGGGGGAACTTATCACCATATCGAGCGGGTCAATGCTGTCGACAAGGACAAATAGTAGGATAGCAAGATCGAGAGTATCTTGAATTGGGGAGGATACGGGACAGGCAAAGGGCTCGGTAAGAACCTCCAAGATATCACGAAACCCATCAAGCTCAAGAAACATGGTACCACTTTCGGTCTGGGGTATGAGTATACATGGGAAGAATTCAAAAACTGGTCGCCCACATGGCGCGGTCACTATTACCCCTTTGGAGCAGCCAATACCTCATTTGGAGCAGACTTTCCAGCATGGAGATATCATTTATGGGTCCGATGAAGAAGATGCACTGGCGGCAATGAGGGACTTATTTCTAGACGACGGGGACATGGATTGTTGTGTTGTTCTCTAGGAGGAGGATGAGGAAGGCCCTTCCATACAGGCAGTGAGCAGAGGAGCTCATCTCAAGAATTGGTCCATCCATACGACCAAAGCCCGCCGAATCCCGGGGTATCAAGGCTAATGAATAAGTACTATTTACTGTTTATTAAATGAATTTCTTTCCTTTTATGCATTTTCAATTCCTGCAATAAGATCTTTAATGTTCAAAACAATTATTCAATTTATCAAGGCATTTCCAATCTCCTTATGAATCTCATAATTATTTTCTACTATTTTCTCCCATTACTTTATCAATACAGCATTACTAATACTTATCTTGATGAACCGATGACTGCGACATGCAATGAGACAACGCAGCAGACGAACATTGATTCAGAGGAAGATGATATACCCGACGAGATTGTCAAAGAAATTGAGAACTTCGAGGAACAGACCTAAGTCCAACCTGGACGAGACTGTAATTATCAATCTGGGGAATTCAAAGAACGTCAAGGAAACACGGATCTGTATTCATTTGTCGCCATCAGAAAAGAAGGAATACACAGAGTTTCTAAGGGAATATGAGGACATATTCGCCTGGTTGAATGATGACATGACTGTTCTAAGTACGTCCATTGTGGCTCACAAATAGCCAACCAATCCAATGTGTCCACCGGTAAAGCAAAAGCTCAGAAAGTTCAAACCCGACATGGGTTTGAAAATCAAAGAAGAAGTTACCAAGAAGATCAACGCCAAAGTTCTCCGGGTAGTTGAGTACCCGACATGGTTAGCTAACATTGTACCTGTGCCGAAGAAACACGGTAAGGTCAGAATTTGTGTCGACTAGCGGGATCTCAATCGGGCCAGTTAGAAAGACGACTTCCCCTTGCCAAATATACACATTCTGATTGACAACTGCGCCAAACATGAGTTACAATCATTCGTAGATTGCTTCGCTGGTTATCATTAAATTTGGATGGACGAAGAAGATGCTAAGAAAACGGCGTTCATTATGCCATGGGGAGTATACTGTTACAAGATGATGCCATTCGGCCTGAAGAATGCAGGGGCCACCTACATGAGGGCTATGAATACCATATTCCATGACATGATTCACAAAGAGATTGAGGTGTATGTGGACGACGTTATTATCAAGTCAAAGAAAGCTGCTGATCACATGGAAGATTTGAGGAAGTTCTTCAACAGGTTAAGAAAATACAATCTGAAACTGAACCCTGCGAAGTGTGCATTCGGGGCTCCTGCTGCGAAGTTACTAGGGTTCATTGTAAGCCGCCGGGGAATAGAATTGGATCCATCCAAAGTCAAAGCCATTCAGGAATTGCCACCACCGAAGAGCAAGAAGGATGTTATGAGTTTCCTGGGGAGACGTAATTAAATCAGCCGATTCATAGCACAATCTACAGCCATTTGTGAACCGATCTTCAAGATTCTAAAGAAGGATGCCGCAACCAAGGGGACCGAGGATTGTCAAAAGGTTTTTGACAGGATCAAGGACTATTTGTCAACACCGCCAGTTTTGGTGCGGCCTGATCCAGGTAAACCTCTATTAGTCTACCTTGCAGTGTTAGACGGAGCTTTCGATTGCGTTCTTGTGCAACATGATGAAGCAGGAAGAAAGGAGCAATAAATCTACTACCTCAGCAAGAAGTTTACTCCGTATGAGGCCCGGTATTCTTTATTGGAACGCACTTGTTGTGCTTTGACTTGGGTCGCCCAGAAGCTAAGGTATTACTTCTGTGCCTACACCACATACCTCATATCCAGGATGGATATGTTAAAGTACATCTTCCAGAAGCCCATGCCCACTGGCAAACTGGCCAAATGGCAGATCCTGTTAAGCGAGTTTGACATTATTTACGTGACTCAGAAGGCGGTCAAGGCACAAGCATTAGCAGATCATCTTGTTGAAAATCATGTGGATGGAGAATATGAACCATTGAAAACGTATTTTCCCGATGAAGAAGTGTCATTTGTAGGAGAAGACATTGCAGAATTATACGACGGTTGGAGGATGTTCTTTGATGGAGCAGCAAACTTCAAAGGGGCTGGTATTGGAGTAGTCCTGATATGAGAAACCGGTCAGCATTATCCGGTATCCGCAGAACTCAGATTTCCCTGCACCAACAACATGGCTGAAGATGAGGCCTGCATCTTAGAGCTCAACATGGCCATCGACATGAACGTCCAGGAGTTATTAGTGATTGGTGACTCAGACTTACTGGTACACCAGGTACAAGGAGAATGGTCAACCAAGAATTCCAAGATATTGCCATATCTACATCATTTACAGGAGCTAAGAAAGAGATTCACAAAGGTAGAATTTCAGCATATCCCCAGAATCCAGAATGAGTTAACTGATGCTTTGGCTACTCTATCATCCATGATCCAGCATCCAGATAAAAATTTCATTGATCCTATTCCAGTGAAAATCCACAATCAGCCCGCTTACTATGCCCATGTCGAATAAGAAGCAGACGGAAATCCTTGGTTCCATGATATCAAGGAGTACTTGGCAAAAAGAGAATACCCAGATCTTGCAAATACCACTTAGAAACGCACACTTCGGAGATTGTCCAACAATTTCTTTCACAGCTGAGGAATCCTGTATAGGAGGACTCCCGATTTGGGCAATTAAGGTGTTTTGACGCAAAGGAAGCATCAAAATTATTGGAGGAAATTCACGCAGGGACAAGCGGCCCACATATGAACGGTTTTGTTTTGGCAAAGAAGATACTTCGAGCCAGTTATTTCTGGATGACCATGGAAATGGACTGCATCCGGTATGTCCAAAAGTGTCACCGATGTCAAATACATGGGGATATGATAAAGGTACCTCCGAATGATCTTAATGCAACAAGTTCATCGTGGCCATTCGTCGCCTGGGGCATGGTCGTTATTGGACCAATCGAGCCTGTCGCCTCTAACGAACACAGGTTTATTCTGGTTTCCATTGATTATTTCACCAAATGGGTCAAAGCAGCATCCTACAAAGCAGTTACTAAGAAAGTCGTGACCGATTTCGTCCGCGACCGCATTGTTTGTCGGTTCGGAGTTCCTGAATCAGTCATCACCGATAATGGATCTAATATCAATAGTGACTTGATGAAAGCCATGTGTGAAACATTCAAAATCAAACACAAGAACTCCACAGCATACATACCTCAGATGAATGGAGCCGTTGAGGCTGCCAATAAAAACATCAAGAAAATACTAAGAAAAATGATAGAAAACCATAAGCAATGGCCTGGGAAATTATCATTTGCTTTGTTGGGGTATCGCACCACAGTCCGCACGTCAACCGGGGCAACTCCTTATATGTTGGTTTATGGTACAGAGGCTGTTATTCCTACCGAGGTTGAGATTCCATCTCTGAGAATCATACAAGAAGTTGAGCTCACCGACGCAGAATGGGTAAGGAGTCATTATGAACAGCTAGCCCTCATAGACGGAAAGAGAATGAACGCAGTCTATCATGGCCAATTATATCAGAACAGGATGACCAGAGCCTTCAACAAGAAAGTCAAGCCGAGACGATTCACACCGGGGCAACTGGTGTTAAAGAAAATCTTTGCACATCCGGATGAAGCCAAAGGGAAATTTTCTCCAGACTGGCAAGGTCTGTACATGGTTCATAGAGTACTGACAGGAGGAGAACTTATACTCATGGATGGAGAAATCTGGCCTAAAGCGATCAACTCAGATGCAGTCAAGCGCTACTATGTGTAACCCTTTATGCTTTCCTCAATGTTGTAAATTGAACTACGCCTGACCTGATTCTCGATTAAGAGGGGATATGTAGGCAGCCCTATGGGTTCGGTCACAATTTTAAATAAAAATCTCATTCCCCCCACAAATGGAAACTGGGGCAGAATTTTGAGGAGGACCCTCATAGTTCTGAAGCAAGTTCAGCCAATCGCCGAATAAGCAACCGGCAGATGTACTCACCCATCAAACCGGGGCAAAATGTTGAGGAAGACCCTCAAAATTCCGTGGCAGGAAATGTTGCAATGTCTCGAACCGCATCACAGTCGTCGGTTCACCTAAAAAATATTTTAAATTATATGCTTATATTATATCTTTTCAAAATCATGCATATCTATTTTTGGAACAGCTTGTTTAGCAAACGCTGCCCCAATGATATATCATGATGGAACGAGCAAGCCAAGTGAAGCCAGCGGGAATGCGAACTGACATTTCGCCCTTTACAAAACTCACGATTTTTCTTTAGATGCAGGCACGAAGACGATGAAAGCCCTAAAAATATTATTATCCCCCGCAGGACCTATATCTCTCAAAGACATGCTCCCAAACGCGTAGCACACGCCGACGCTTATTATCATCGCAAAACAACGCTTCATTAGCAACAATCGTATCGCCGCAGTTCATCGCCAGCTAAGAACTCTTACTGTCATTTTATTTCCTGCATAAGGCTACTATTCTGTCTTCCGAGGTTCTACGCTACCTCCCTCTGCATTTTTATTTCCTGCATTGCATAAGGCTACTATTCTGCCTTCCGAGGTTCCACGATACCTCTCCCTGCATTTTATCTCCTGCATTGCATAAGGCTATTGTTCTGCCTTCCGAGGTTCCACGCTACCTCCCTTTGCATTTTCATTTCCTGCATTGCATAAGGCCATTGTTCTGCCTTCCGAGGTTCCACGCTACCTCCCTTTGCATTTTCATTTCATGTGTTGCATAAGGCTACTATTCTGCCTTCCGAGGTTCCACGATACCTCTCCCTGCATTTTACCTCCTGCATTGCATAAGGCTAGTGTTCTGCCTTCCGAGGTTTCGCGTTACCTCCCCTACATGTTATTCCCTACATTGCATAAGGCTATTACCTCGCCTTGCATTTTTCACTGCATAAGGCTACCATTATGCCTTCCGAGGTTCTACTCTACCTCTCTCCGCATTTTACTTCATTATGTAAAGCTCCTATCTACTTTTTCAAAGCAACCACCTTTCGTGACTCTGTTTATTTACGCTTTCATTCGAGCTAAGCTCTGCCCCTCTTTTCTTTGCAAATCGCAAGACTAAACGATGTCTTGTTAGCGTCATACTACTGCATTCTTCATGGGCTGAAATATTGCCAACTTGTCCAAAGGCGTCATCGTTCAGAGGCACCATCTTCATAGCCCGAGAACATTATTTCATGGCCCGAGGATCTCTTTTATTCAACTTGCATATCATTATTCAAAGGCATCATGGTTCGGAGGCACCATCCTCATGGCCCGAGAACATCATTTCATAGCCTGTGAATCCCGCATCAAGCGATTCATGGCCCAGTACATCATGATCTAAGGACGTCATCCTCAACCGTCCGAAGACAGCATTCATAGTCCAACAGGAATCTGCATCATGTTTATATTACGCACAATATACGTTTGTCATCTGTTTGTAGGTAATCCAGCAAGAACATCCATCCAGGCAGGAGCGGACCACTACAGTTCCCCAGACGACCCCGTAATACCTTCCTATTTTTACCTTACCTCGCACCTTGCATCCGTTCTTGTGAAACGTCATCGGTATATTTCGCCGATGATTCTGGAACTACATACGGCCTGATTCCTGTAAAATCGGGGATATGTAGGCAGCTCAGAAGCCAGGGTGCGGCCAAACTCTCTCGTCCAATTCCCACTCGGTCAAAATTGGCCATCATATCTTTACCCGACAACTCTTTCATCCTTCCCGGGTAAAGAGGGGCAGCTGTTGATACCCAATCTTTCCTCGAATTATTTTCTAACTTGCATATAAGCTTTCAAAATCACTCTTTGTAATAATGAGTATTTTTTCCTATTTTCTTCCATATTTTATTAAGTAATTTTCATGTTTATTTAATATTTCATATCTTAATAATTATTCACAAATTACGTTATAAATAATTTCAAAATGTTCCCTACTCGGTATGCTACTTTTAATCATTTTCTTGTCCATTAGGACTCAATCATTTCACAAATTAACCAATTGGGTCTCATTTAATTTTAATTACAGTAATTTTACTATTATAGCCCAATTGAATACTGTGTTGTTTAATTCAAAAATTATGCATTTTTTACAGTTAATATTATCTAATTACTGTAATTTCACTTATTTGAACTTAATTTCACTTTTTGTACAATTATTAGGTATTTTATTAATTATTTATCTATTTTTATGGGTATTTAATATCTAGCCACTTCTATTTTAAAACCTAGCTAATTTTAACCCCAACCCATCAGATCAAATAACCCAACCCAAACCAATAATAACCCGGCCGAACCCCTCAATTTATCTGAGTTGTTGATCAAGATAGATCAACGGCCCAGAATCAATTTTCCTAAAATAATTCTAAGCAACCCCCCCCCCCCCTTCCCGTCTCATTATTTCGATACCATTCATCTCTCTATCCTCATCTCTCTCTCTCTAATCTCTAGATACTTCTGTCTCTTTGTCTCCGATGGAACTCCACCGCCTTCCTCTAGCCATCTCCGCCCACCATCCTTCGACTACGAGCCTCCATGAGCCTCCTTCATCTAGCTCGTCCTATCTCTGAAGCCCTCGAGGGCCTGGGCCATGCTGACCTGCACCTGGGGCTCCTGCTTTGGTTGTTCTTGGCCTCCCCGGTGGGCTTTGGACATAACTGCGCCATATCCACCACAATCTTCGAGTTTCACGGCAGCTTTTCCGGTTATCTTCAATCATCTCTGAAACCCTAATTTCTGCCTAAACCTCTCAGATCTATGGTGTTTTTAGCGATTCCAGCATTTCTCTTTATGTTTTACATTGTTCTTGACTCGAACTTTAAAAATCATCAGTTTTAAAACGGTTTGACTTCCTTTTAAAGCTAGGGTTTCTCAGAAGTCTTTTATGCTTGTTTAAACTAAGTTTCTATTTGCGTTTAAATTTGTTCTTTGCATATCATGACTGATTCTGTGATTTTACTAGCTTTTTATCTTGCATATGTTAAAAGCCCTAATTTTTCTAGACTTGTTCGTTTGGTCCTGTGTATTAGCATGACTGCTCGTTCCTTGTTTAAGTTGCTGTGATTATCTGCCTTGAATATGTTCTACTGAGTCTTCTTAGCCTAACTTATATCACCTCTATGTGCTTATGTCCATCTTGATTGTTCAAACTTGCATCTTTCTATCAATAATTGTTTAACCTGCACATTTACTATGTTTGGTTATTCTTGTCTATTTATATGATGAATACAGAATTGTGACTCCTTCTTGGATTGATTTTGGATTCCATACTTTTGGGGTTTTATTGATAAACCTTCCTTTAAAACCTCAATTTCTACCTCTCTTATTCAAATTAATTGATTCACTTAACTTGTCTGATGTGGTACTTTATTCTTACTGGCTATTTCCTTAATTAAAATGTTTTGAACTTAGCCCTAATTGTTTACCCTATACTTGCTGAATTTGAATCTTTCCTTGTCAGTCATATATTGATTTCTTTCCATATTTGTTACTGGTCCTTACCGTTTGAATTAATCCCCTTAACTTAAGGGAGTACTTGCCCTGATTTTGCTCTAATGGATTCTGAGTTCTTTTATTACCATGCCATTGTAATTCTTACCATATTTGCTTACCTGTTTTCAACATTATAAATACTCTGTCTTCTTTTGCATAACACACACACGAATACATTGATACACTGCATATCACTAAGGCATACTCAAAACTCAAAGCACTGACATTGTTCTGAGTTCTCTTTGCTTTTATACCCCTCCTTTTTTGCTCTTAACACTAGTTATTGACTACTCAGGTGGCTGAAAGCCAAGCCTGAGTAATCACTGTTGCTCTCTTGCATCTGCATACTACTATTCTATTGCTCTCCTTTTCTCTGCATACTTGTTGCACTTTGCTGCTCTATACCCTTGACTGGTATGTTCCTAATTTAAGTTTACAGTGTCTCCACACATTATGTTTCAGTTCATGTTAATCTACTTGTTGTTCCTTTTGTGCTTTATCTTATGGTTCTACTGCCTACCATGTAACTAGCATGCTTCTATGATTACCTCTTCTCTTTTAGTATAAGATGTCTCCTGCTTTACCTTGTACGATCTGCTATAACCCTGTTTGCCCCTATGGAGTCAGCATGCATGTTTGTCTATGTGATCATCCTTTTCTTGTCTCAACATGACTGATGTTTCTTGTCTGCTCTTATCCTCTACTTAGCTTATCATGCTACAGACCTGTGTTCCCTCCCCATGAGACCTAACGACTATATGATTCTGACTCTATACATAATATGTCACTCTGCGATGCTTTATGACAACTATGTGATAATTATTTAAGAACTTGTAACTCTATTCTACTGCTAGCATGTGAATTAATTGTCCCCAACTCCCTATCCTTGTTTGTGTTTGTCTTCTTGAACTCTCTATATGCTGAATTATGGTTGCATTACCTCTTTCCTTTTGTAAACTAGTTTCCATAAACTCTTACATTGTCCTCTGAAGTTATATTTCAAAACGGTTACTTCAAACTACTTTCAAACTCAACTCTTTCAAACTACAAACACTTCACACTATTCCTAGAAAACTTAGGTTCCACCCCCTCAGTGTGAGCATTGCTTAGGGAACCTCTTGAGTTCCCTCTGAACTTTGACACACTGAGGCTGGTAATTCCACACTACACATGCTTAATTTTGGCAACTATGTCTGGGTGCTGGTATTGGTCAGGGACCCACGAGGGCCCTAAGGAGCTTTGCCGCACCCGGACCATGTAAGGTTGTGAGACTCGAAAGGATCGAGGTTGGAAGATATGGGCCTGATTGAAGGCTCCCTATAGAAGTAGCTTCTTATTTTCCTTTGCTGATGTAACTCATTATTTATGGCTTGTAATAATTTGTAAACAAATAATTGGGGCTGGATAGTGAATGTGGGAGGGGACTATGCATGTTTAGTATAGTGTGGGTAGAGACCATGACTATAGGATTTTACTTACCTGTGTGCGCAATAGATATCATGCGTAGGACATGCATACCATACATTAGAAATCATTTTTAGGTTCTTTATTTCAGCATATTTATTATATTCATGTCATTTTATAAGCCCCGTTCACAGTTAACAACTATAACAAAGTAATAAACTGCTATGACGTTACTGTTACTGCATTTTCATAAGTACCACATTTAAAAATCATGTTTTAGGTATTCACGTGTGCATTAGATACCATGTTCTATAGGATTTTGCCTTCAGCATGTTTGTTATTATGTGAACACCTAGTCAGTATGTATCAGATCTAGTAACCTCGTTAAAACTGTGCAAAATGGCTAAAAACGTTTCTGCAAATTCGACATTGTCTTCAATGTATTCCATGTCTTTAAAATCAAGGTCAAGGACTTGCATTTCACTAGTTTTGACTCTGATAAGACAAATAATCACTATCACGAATGCGTAGGCAAACCTTAGGCCCAATGAGATGAAAATCAATCGTCTTATGTCTTGCTTGTATTAAAAGCGATCTGTAGAACTAATCAGTCTCTTCTGAAATCCTTAGAACTTCGTTGTTTGTCATTGTTTTCACTCCTGCTTTGCCTAACAACCGATGGATTTTCCAAACAATTATCCCTTCTACAAAATCATTCTGTTTGAATCCTTTCTCTATTTTAAATTTATTGGTTTCTGGAATAGTTTACTCATTTTCCTTTTATTAAAGTTTTCTTAAACTACTGACTTCTACTCTGCTTTGAACTACTGAATCTTTTAAAGTCACTTCCCCTTTTGGATTACTCTGTTATTTTAAAATCATGCTTTACTGATTTTTCTAAAACTTCCCACTTACTTTTACTAGGAACTTCATTAAACTGTTGTGCACTTTTCAAATCCTGCTCCTGTCTTTAAATTACTAGAATTTTAAAACCAATCATTCTCTTCTTAAGACTACTCTGTTTTAATTGAATTCCCTGCCTTAATTACTGATTTTTCAAAGATCATGTCTGCTTTTCGTGAAAAAATACCAATTGAAGTGGGGGGTTTCTTCAAACAACAAGGGGCTGGGTCAACTATTCAATCAAATGATATTGAGCATCTTTCCCATCTCTTCTCGAGAAACAAGTGGGCTATTTCTTTGCAAAACTGTGCTCAATTTCATATGTGGCAATTCCGCCAAGATCTCTTCGTTAGTTGGGGGAAGAATCCGCCCGAATCGGATTTTTTGAGGAACGTATCGAGAGAGAATTGGATTTGGTTAGACAATGTATGGTTCTTAAACAAGGATCGGTTTTTTAGCAAGGTACAGAATGTATCGTCAAATATTCAATATGATTCCACAAGATCTAGTTTCGTTCAAGTAACGGATTCTAGCCAACTGAAAGGATCTTCTGATCAATCCAGAGATCATTTGGATTCCATTAGTAATGAGGATTCGGAATATCACACATTGATTAATCAAAGAGAAATTCAACAACGAAAAGAAACATCAGGCGATAAAGAATAAATAAAGAAAGCTATGGGGAAAGATCCCAGACCTGGCTCGCTCCAGGCGGATTCACTTGAATATGAAGTTGAATCGTGAGCAGGCTATTGGATTTCTTCCTCGCTACCCACCTTCTGTCTTCCTTACTTTCTATCTTGTCTAAGCTTGCTGGATTTTCCTCATCCGCTGTATTGAATCAAATCCGCAGTAGCCATATCGAAAATGAACCAATGCCAATAGAGGAGTTACGGGCGAGCAAGAAAACCCTATGGCTAAGAGGACTGCGACCGTGAAGGGAGGGATGAGCCCGAATGCCCACTTTGGGATATCCTCTGGGTCTTAGTCAAATATAACCGAGGGAATAGAATGAATCGTCTCTTTTATGTGGTTAACACGGGGCCGAAAGGTTTGACGCGCGTTCCTAGCTTTGCCGGAAACACTTTGGACCAGCTCAATCCAGGAAGTTCAGAGGGTAGGAGGTATGGAGAAAGGAAAGCATTTGAACTCATTATAGTGCGCATCGGCTAGAGGCGGCGGACATTAGGCCGTTCACGGGGACTGAGTCCTTTTAGTCCTCTGCCAAAACTGCTGAAACTTACTGTTTTCACTCAAATCTCCTGCTTTAAGTTCTGATTTTGAGACCTTTGTAGTGTTCGAGACGTGCTATTTATGTGTTTTCTTGTGGAGGGATCTGTGAGCCTCTTATCTGCCTTTATGTGCTGCCATAGTTGTAGTCCTAATTGTTTTATATGTCGCTTAGAATTTTGTCCTTTTATAGGATTAGTAGTCCTAAACACCCTCCAGGACTTATAGAACGGGACGGGTAATAGCGCGCAATAAGTTTTGTGACCAACACATGCGTTTTAAAAACCTTAGCGGGGTGGGGAAGGGTAGAATATGGATATGATGATCGGTGCGCTAATACCACGTGTAGCCCCTCTTCGAGGCGTGACATACCGGGTATTGCATTGATGTGATCCATATTGCTTTAAAACCTAGGAAATTTTCATTCAAATTATTTTACTTTCCTATTCTTTAAATTTCTTTTTATAATTTCAGTAATTACTTGAAATCTCTTCTTACGTGAGCCTTGCTTGTCATTTGTTTACTGTCCAAATTCACAAAACTACTTGGCTGGGACCCACAGTTGTGGATCTTGAGGGGATCCTAACACCTTCCCCTTGGGATAACTTCAAGCCCTTACCCAATCTCTGCTAATGTAAACGAGTTTATGAGTTAATTATTCTAGGTGCCCTAACACACCATAAAATCGTTAGGTGGCGACTCTTCCTTAAACCTTTTCCTTTAAGGAGTTGTCCAGAATGTCATGAAACCCGATCTCCGCGTACCTAACCCATGCGAGGAAAAAAGGGGCACGATAGCTGTTCGGCGCCATCACGACCTAAGCTAGGATTTTGGGTCGTGACAGAGGTAGACCGCGTAGGGCATTCGAAGTGCTCTCTTGAGGTGTGCATTCGGATATCGGGTTTAAACTTTACTTCGAATCGTTTGAGCGCCGACTCGGAACACAATAGAGACTCCAAAATCTTACTCTCCGATTTTGGCCGTATACAGATAGTCCCCGCGTTTCATAGAATGAAATGATAAGAAACGTTTTTATTATCGACCCTTCGATGCTCGAATCATGATGTCATTTGCGTCAGGTCATCGGTTGACGTGACCGAAAAAGCCGTGCAAAGGTCACATCTGCACTGATTTCGAAAACCATTAATTGATAACGGCTATTGGTTGTCCGTCTAGCTTCTCCAACACGCTTAGACAGCCTCTATAAATATTCCAATCCCCCACTCTTCAAGCTTCTACTTTCTACATATCTTAAAATCTTCATCAACTACTCTCTGCATTTACCCGTTTCTTGTGTTCATTCTCTAACAAGCTTTTTATTTTTCCTCTGAATTTTCGCAAAAAATGGCAAAAACTTCTAAAATAGTTTCCAAAAAAGAGAAGGCCCCTTCATCTTCACGCTCGTCTAAGAAAACAATGGTGGTACCCCTTCGACTTGAGGAGTGTACCCCCGGGCCTTGTGACACGTCTTCTGATTTTAGGGTCGACAAACCTGCCTCGATTTCGGGACGGTGTGAACTCATGCCTCGGTACATCAACCTGATATCCGCACTCAGATAAGTGAAGGGGGATTGCCATTGGGGAGATTAAGTACATGTTGAGATCCCTTCACCAGATGAGGATATTACCACCCTATAAATATTCTAATCCCTCACTCTTCAAACTTTTACTTTCTACAATATCTTCAAATCTTCATCAACTACTCTCTGCATTTACCCCTTTCTTTTTTTCATTCTCTAACCAGCTTTTTATTTTTCCTCTGAATGTTCGCTAAAAATGGCAAAAAATTCTAAAACAATTCCCCAAAAAGAGAAGGCCTCTTTGTCTTCACGCTCGTCTAAGAACAAAATGGTGGTACCTCCTCGCATTGAGGAGTGTACCCTCGGGCCTTGTGACACGTCTTCTGATTTCAAGGTGGACAAACTTGCCTCAATTTCAGGACAGAGTGAACCCATGTCTCGGTGTATATCAGACTGATAACCGCACTCAAATAAGTGAAGGCGGATTGCCATTGGGGAGATGAAGTACATGTTGAGATCCTTTCACCAGACGGGGATATTACCACCCATAAAGCGGGGTACCTAAGTGTATATACGTACCCATTCACCTTGACATCTGTCGACAATATCGGGTGACACTCGGCCAAATTTACCCTTCCTTTTGGAAAATTGTTCACCTAATTAGATACTTCTCGAACAAGGTCGAGGGGATGCCTTTTACCCTCGACCATCTGATCAGACTATACAACCCTTGTCTCTATTGGGATGGATTGATAAAATTGCGATGTCGATCCTCGAAGTCTTTCTTTGCTAGCATCGATGAAGATAGAGACCGAGTGTGGATGAGCCACTTCATTCGAGTCAGGACCTTCAACTTGATTCCTACTGAAAAGATGCCATTCCCCGAGGAGTGGAATATGAAGCGTAAGTATAGACTCATCGAGTACGTTTCATTACTTAAATTTTTTCCGTTTCCTTTGAATTAACTCCCTTTTTACAATGTAGCCATTGATTGGTATCTAGGTGAGGTTAAGGACCTTCTGGGTTGGGTTCGACAACTGGCTTCCACCTCCGCATATGTCGAGCGTGTTTGGCGCGATTTGGCCAAAGGCCGATGGGAGGCCAAAAACCACAGTGAGTTCTTCTCATTGGCATATTTGAATCCCATAGTGAAATATCTCTTGATAATACACTTAACTTTGTGCTTGCGTAGGCCTTGGAGATGTTGTTTCAATGAGGTCGCCCTCACCTGTCGAGGTAGAGACCCAAAAACCCGCTTAGGATAAGAAGAGAAAGAAAGGGCCGCTGGGTGAGTCCCTGAAGCCCATGAAAACCAAAGCTCGAAAACGTAAGGCCGATACGGCGGCCTTATAGCCGGAAGATGCCAAGAGTCTTCGTGCTGAGGAAGAAGAGGATGATGATTGCCGATTAGTGATCAGGAGAAGAGGAACCTTCGATGCTTCAAAGGCTACTGAACTGAAGGCTGTTGAACCGAAGGCTGCCGATATGGATCAATCTCGGGCTAAGGAAGTTTCTGAAGGGAGATCGAGCAAAGTCCCCAAACTGACCGGTGATAAGGACACGCCTTTTCCTAGAGGGAATTTGGAGGCAGGAGAAGGCCCCAACCCCGAAGTTCCTCGGAGGCAGGAGAAGGCCCGGATTGAACCATTCGGGGTAATTGAAGTGGATGACTCTCCTCAACAAGACCTGGCATTTTCTAAGGGGCAGATACGAGATTCCCAAGATATGAGTACTCCTAATGTGGGAACATCCCATGGGGATAATGACATCTTCCACGAATGCCTTGCGGGGAGAGAGGAGGGCCCCGACCTTGATGCCTTGTTTATCTTCGAAGAAGCCGAGAAGCTTCAAAAACAGGTAATTATTTACTTAACAATTATATTTTGAGTTTGATTCTTGCTTTTCTGACCTCCTTCCTTTGTGTTTTAGGTCATGATGCTCTTCGATCAAGATTTTTCCGAGTCACGAGCTGAGCTTGCCCATTGCGAAGACGAGCTCAGGAAGCTCATGTCAGAGTCAGATGAACTTAATGCTCTTTATGCCAAAAGAGAGGGGGAACTCAATGACCTTAGATCACATTCAGAGAAGGCATCCCAAGATTGGGCCGAGTTCGTTGAGAAGGTAATATAGCCTTTGTTTTCTTATTTTATGCATACTTGTTTTAGTGTCTAATGTTTCAACTCAATTCTTGCAGCTTAAGTAGAGGGACGATCAGGTAGGGCAACTTCGGAAGGAGCTTAAAGCCAATGATGCTGAAACCCTCGTGTTGAAGAAACACATGGATGATCCGGCCTTCGATAATGATACTCTTCGGGAGAAGCTAACCTCGGCTGAGCACCAAATTCAAGTTCAAAAGAGGAGAGCCATAAATATAAGGAGCTTCATACTGAGTCAGTCGCTGAATTATCCAAAGACATATCCGAAATTGATGCAATCATGCCTACATATTGGACCGATGCTGATGATGCCAATGCTCGAGCTAAGAAGGTATCTGATGCAACCGAGCATAAGTTAACACGTTCCATCAATCAAGTTCGGCAGGAATCTCGAAGGTAAAATCTCGAGGATGCGCACGCCGAAGGCTTTGATCTTTTTGCCGAAATCGAGAAGGTGAAGACCTTGGAAGAAGAGGCATCGGCATTGCTTTCTACTGATGATGATTCTAACAGCGGCTTCAAGAGTGGGGGGGGGCGAAGACGAAGTCCCCAAGGAGGAAGAGGCCGCCGATGATCCGGATGCCGAAGGACAACCTATCAACGATCTAGCTCCTAAGGAAACTGTCTCCGATCGAGTGACCCTGATAGTAGACTAAGCTTCTTTTATTTTATTTCTTTTGTGTAAGGGATCTATGTGGGAGTTTTGTAAACTTACTTTTGGACCACCATCTAAATATAAAGAATCTTTTGTTTCATCTTCGTTTTTTGTTAAATTCGTCTTGCCTTTACCTTTGAAATGAGATTTGGTGTTGTTGATGATCAGTCAGATGTATTGGACTTAGAATATAAAAACCTTAGGTTTCATGTTTGGTTGACGATCGATAATAGGGTACCACTTAAGTTTCTATATTCGAGCTAAACTTTAGCTCGGGACTTTTGAGTCTGAACTGGGTAAGGTCACGAGCATGGTGTGCTTTGGCCTTTATGTTCTTTAAGTATTGGCCCTTAGGCTTTAAAACATCGGCCCTTAGGCTCATTTTAGATTGGCCCTTAGACTCTTTTATGTTGGCCCTTAGGATCTAAAATATCGGCCCTTAGGCTCTTTTAGGTTGGGCCAATTTGTCCTCTAAAATGGCTACTATATTCCCTCTTTCTGGAAAAGACTTAAATTCATATTTTGTTATGCCTTGGTATGTATTTATATTAATTCGATTTTTTGATGGTTCGAGTGTTTGGAACCTTGTTTGCAAGTCAATGTGCAACGATAATCGAGTACCTTTTGAGGTTTTTTCGAAGGCTGATATTTTCGAAGCCTTCACATTATTCGAGGGTTGATTTTATCGAAGTTGTAAGGCCCCGGAAAACTTCACTATGTAATTTAAGGTTTTTTGGTGTCAAGGTAGGTAGTACATTGCACTTTCGGAGTTTTGGGTTGAACAATGCGCTAGGGAGTTGAAATTGTTTGTCGCTGCTAGACCAGGCTTTAGCCAAGCTATAGCCAGGCTGGACCAGGATTTAGGCTGGCGAGGCCAGTCTAGACCAGGTTGGACCAGGCGTTAGGCTGGCGAGGCTAGGCTAAAGCAAGGCTAGACCAGGCTTTAGCCAGGCGAGGCCAAGTCTGTAGCCCGGTACGAAATCTTGGGCTATCCATTTTCAAATTTTTAAACCCGACCCCAGACCAATATAAAACCCACTCCTCATCATTTCTAAGCCTATTTTCTAGTAATTTAAAGTGAGGAAGAGTGGTCTTAGACAGAGGAAGTGGTCTCATCCATTGTCCTTCAATTCTTTCCCAAACACCTTGAAGATTATCAAGAGTCTCCTTCCCAAGAGGTAATCATCCATCACCCAAACTCTTAATTCCATAGTATAGCTATAATGGGTAATTGGGGAGGTAACTTATGAGGGTAAGAGTGGTCACCTTGCATGCATGTAATCAAGTAATCCTAAATCATATAGGGGAAATGGATTGGAGTAATCTTTCACTAAAAAGGGACCATGCAACCTTAATGAACACATAATGTTGATATAATGCTCAAGTGAGTTAGGGCTATGATTATTGTTCCTAATTTTGGGTTCAATTGTGCTACATTGTGAAATAGATTGAAGGTGCTAAAGGTTCCGGCAATTGAGGTAGATATTAAGGGAAACCCCAAATTAAGGTATGTATGGCTAACTCTAATCTCCATAGGATGAACTTATTGGTGTTCAAATACTGGGTACGAGTCCCTTGCTTGATTCTCTAAAGAATTGATGATTTCAATGTATTAAGTTTGGGAAACTCCTGTTTCCATATGGTTCTAAGTTGATACCATGTCACTATGCTACTTGGAAATGTAAATATGATTATCGTGCTCTTTTCTTTATTATGTGTACGAATCCTTATATGTTGGTTCTAGTTGATATGGAGGATGATTATATGAAATGGTTAGAGAGAGGAATGTAACACAAATGGTTAGATATATCCAAGTGCCAAGAACTGTATGATAAATGACGGAAAAAGGAATGTGAAACGAATAATTAAAATTGATATGGTTAGGTCCCAAAGTGAGATGGCTTAGAAAATCGGGTCGAGATCGGACTCCACGTTGTACACATGGTGGTAATTTCATCGAAAATATGATATTGGTAATGTCTCACTATATCAAGTGATATGGCTTAGCCAATCGGGCCGAGATCGGAATCCGTGTGAAAATGACACGGTGGTAATATGAATTATGATGTTGATGATGTCTCACGTGGGATGGCTTAGCCGGTCGGGCCAAGACCGGACTCCATGTGAAAATGACACGGTGGTATTATAAATTTGTGGCACTTGGCTTTAAAGGACTACTATTCAAAAGATGAAATAATGGGTTAAGAAACCATGGTGACTCTTGTTTATGTTCCTCCTATTTCTGTGAAATGTTATCTGATGTCTCTAATTGCATTACTACATGTTTGTTGTTTGTTCTATCTAGAGTAGGGTTTGTTCATACATACTAGTACTATTCGATGGTACTAACGTCCCTTTTTCTAGGGACGCTGCATCTTTAACGGATGCAGGTGTTTCCACAGTAAGCGGCAACGATTAGAGATAGCGGTATGTTCCTCCCAGCTAACTTTGTGATTCCCACTTCATTTCGGGGTCCTGTGTCATTTGGTTATGGTTTATTATTCATTTGAGGTATAGCCGGAGCCTTGTTTCCGGCATTTCCATATTACTTTTTAGTTGTATTTTGAGGCTCCGTATACAGGTTGTGGGTGGTGTCGGGTATCGGAAGTAAACCAGAAATATTGGTATTTGGAAAATATATTTTTCACCATATCTACAAAGATTGTAATATTCTTGATATTATGGTTGAAACTGCTAATGAAAACAAAATGGAAGTTAATGAAATATTTATATAGTATGATTGATAGAATTTATCTCCTATTTATTCATGAATTAGTTTGGGTAGAATGAAACCTATCAGGCTTTCTCAGTCGGGTTTACTCGGTTGAGCGCCGGTCGCGCCCCTCGGTTTTGGGGCGTGAAAAACTTGGTATCAGAGCCTAAGATTTTAAAGTGTCCTAGGATGTCTCGGAGTCGTGTCTAGTAGAGCCCTTCTTATCGGTGTGTTGTCGACCACATCTATAATTAGTGGGCTACTTGGACATTTAGGAATCCAACCCTTCTTTGATACTACAAATCATGCGATAGAGCTCAAGATAGTGAGCTAATCTGCCCTGTATGTCTTATTCTCAAGATTAGTAATCCTTACACCATAATCTATTAATTTGAAGTATGTAAGGAAGTATTGATCCCACCATTGAGTCTGGAGGGGATTTCCCAAAGGCTTGTTAAAATAATGTATTGAGCCCTGGAGGGATTAGTAGAACTTGTCGCTAAGGGGAGTGCCCTTGTCCCTATTGATGTCACTGCACCACAAAATCCTATAGTATATCTGTATGGTACCAACGTATGTTAGGGATGTGGATTCGAGGGGCATCGATTAAGTCGTCGCCCTATCAACTTAAAGTCGTTGAGTTAGTCACTCCTTGGTGCATCCTTACGAGCAACACCCAGATTCTACTCACTGTGTATGTACGTCTGTAGTGGGGGGAATGTTCTCATAAACATGGTCTTGATAAGACACTGAATCACAAAATATTGCATGCATCTACTCCTTGAACGAGATCCATTATTTCGAGAATCCACTCCACCGCAAATTTTCTTATATGAAATCTCTTACAACATTGAGCCCTATAATCATATCCTTGAATTGAGTTGTAACTATAGAATTACTACTTCCGACATGCCTTTCTAAACTATAAACAAGGGACTACACCCGAAGAACTTCTTACCGAATGAATGGATGGACAATTCTAATATTTTCGCACAAAAATAAAAAGATATTGTCTCTCTACCCTTTATTCTTCTCTATTCAAAACCAAAGGCCATTTTCTTTGAGTTTTCGCCTCAGTCTGAATGTTGACATAGTATCATAGTGAAGATATGGCCTTGTTTTATCATCCTCTTTAGTTTGGCAGTGTCCTCACTCTGCTTTGTTGAGACTTTCAGTTTTGCCTAGTCATGGGAATCGGCAAAATTTTCATTTGCTTGGCGAGGTCTCCCACTTCCCTTGCAAGTTATTTTCTGGATTTGGTCTGCTCAATTACTTCTGGTGACATTGCTAAATCTCCATCGACGCTAGGATTTGTCGAGCCTCTATTTTTGTAGATGGATCATGCTTTTTATTCTTGTTGTTCATCTTATCCTTGAAGGTTGTCCTTCTTCTAGTTGTAAGTAAGATGAGTACTTTCGCTCCTCTTTTGAATTTACATGATACTTGTTTGAGTATCTCTATCTTTTAATTGCTCTATTTTGCTACGAATCCAACTAATGTAATTGTTAGTATTGGCTCCACTAGCCGTGAGGCTTTTGAGTTTACTCCTAGAACCCTCAAGTCCTCTTCCTGTTAATTCCTCCCATATACCCAGTCTTCCCCTGGTTGTTGTCCTATTTTTCCAGTTCCAATTTCGGTGGTTGAAGGAAGATCATAATTGTGCCTTTGGCATCTAGAAATAAAAGTTCCTTTGTCGATGGTAATCCATCTGAATCCCCTTGCCAATTCAGTTGAATCCAGACAATGGGATAGATATAAAAATACCTTTATTTTCTGGTTAACTAGTTTTCGGTCTTGTGATATTATTGGAATTTTTATTATTATAACATAACTAAACAAGGATATATAATTATAGGTAGTGGAGGCAAGTCAATCCATCCTCTCACTTTAGCTATGAATCTGCTTCATTCACTATCAATTATATTATCCCTTATTAATCATATTCCCTCTCAAAAGAACTATCCTTAAAGGTTGAACTTTGACCCATAAAGAGTAGCTCTATTTTGAAAATATTTCAACAAATCTGGTCAATGGATTATCAAGTGCCACAAATTACATGGGTTCCCGCGTCACTTCAAGTTCATGAATGGTTGAAAGCATGCCGCGATTGCTGAGATTGAATGATCTCCTTTTGGTAATGGATTATCTACGCATATGCTAGCCCAACAATCCTCGAGGAAGCCATGTGGGAAAAAGAGAAAGAAATAAGAGAAAAATATCCCCATCTGTTCGAACAAGTGTAGTAATGATCGTACGAATTATTGTCCCAAGGCAATTTGATGTTATATTCAGATTAGTGCAAAGGCACCCCATTTTTCCTAATTGCCTTATTGTTGTAACTTTCCAATGCGTGCTAAAACTGTATATGATGTTATTAAATGGGTGGTGTGCAACCCATGAAGTAAATGAAAGTTTTGTGAAATTTGTGTGATAGGCAAAAATGATTAATAGTAGTGTAGATTGGCAATGATTAATTGCAATATACATATGGTGTATTGAGGTGATTGAATCGTATGAGACTCACTAAAGTGACCAAATTATGTGCATGTATGTTCCACTAATTGAATCATATGCTAATTTGTGGTAAGCATACGGTATGTGTACTTATATGGAAATATGTGAATTGACTGACTAGTTGATTACTACCCCACTTTGTTAGATGAGATTTTGAATTGTGACTTGGCATGCTGACTTTATTATGTGCAAAGATGGTAGTTGTTTAAAGTTATTGATATGGAGCATTGTAAATAAGTTGAACGGTTATGGCAACACATTGTGCATAAATTGCTGCTTGATGAAAGTTTGGGATGCTTTGAGCCCAAGTAAATGAATAGTTAAATGTGAATTTGTGATCCTTGAAAGTAAGGCACTTGTTGTTGAAATATTGATCCTTGAAAGGAAAGCCCTTGTGATGAAATTGTTTGGTGTTGTTGTTGAAATTGTGATCCTTAAAAGTCAGGCCCTTGTTGTTGAAATTGTGACCCTTGAAGGGAAATCCCTTGTGATGAAATTATTGGTGTTGTTGTTTTGAAATATAAATTGCCAGGCGGGGTCGGGTTGCGCGCCGCAACACGAAGTAATAAGGTGTGGGTTGTGGTGATAAGAGTGGCCGAGTTAATAAGGGTGGAAAAGTGATCGTTATCACTATTGATATGAAAATTATGAAACTCGTGAATATGGTGGTGTTGAAAAGGGAAAAAGGAGAGATTGTAAAATTGTTGATTTTGATTGTCACTTTCCGTGTGTTTTGATTGTTGGTCCTATTGCTATTTTGTTTCTTATCTGTAATATTTGTTGATTGTACTTGGGATAAAGTTTGTTCATACATACTAGTACTATTCCACAGTATTAACGTCCCTTTTGCCAGGGGCGCTACATATTTTATATGGATGTAGGTGGTTCCATAGCAGGTAGCTCAGCTTGCCGTTAGTGGTACCTCCTCTTCATCTTTGCAGCAGTTGTGGTGAGCCCCTTTTCTCCTTGGGACCGTGTGTGGATCATACCACCGTCTTTTGTTTATGTTGTAAAGGTATAGCCGGGGCCTTGTTACCGGCAGGTTATGTAAATTCCATAGTATTCGTAGAGGCTCCGTAGACATGATGTGGATCATGTTGGAAAGTTATGTATGTATTATGTATGTTTGAATATCAATCGTTTAAATGTTAAAAGAGGAAACAAGTGGAGATATGTTGTGAAATGTACTTTGAAACTAAAATCGGCTAACTCACATGAAATAATGTATATTATGAATGCTCGGCAATACGTTGGGCAGGAAAGGCAATCCAGGTCTGCTTGACTGGGTTCACCCGGTTAGGCGCCGGTCTCGTCCCTCGATTTTGGGGCATGACAAACGTGGTATCAGAGCCTAAGGTTTTTAAAAGAGTCCTAGGATGTCTCGGAGCCGTGTCTAGTAGAGCCCTTCTTATCGGTGTGTTGTCGACCATATCTATAATTAGGGGGCTACATGGTCATTTAGGAAATTACCCTTTCATTGTTATTCTATATCGTGCGGTGAACCGGAAAGTGAAAATATTCTGGCCTAATTCGTGCTTTGTTCCAAAATTTTCAGTAATGGCACCAAAGAAGAGAGCTCGACTCGTCCTTGAGGCCAATGCCACCCCGGGGTGACTATGAATTCTGTACCAGATAGTGCGGGTGAAAATGACTCCCCGACCTTGAATCTGCCTGACCCTCCTATTTTTTTTCAAAGCATTCATTTTCCTGTGGTGTCGGAGGGTGCTTCAATCCCTCTCGCTGATATTCCTGATCCCTCTACAGTTCCAGCTTCTGGTCCCGGTACGTCCGATGGGGACCTCAGAGGAGCTATTCATATGTTGACTCAGTTGGTGGCCGCTCAGGCCCAAAGATTGCATGCTACCCCTGCGTCCCCCAGCGGACAGGGAGATTTCGCCGGCACCAGAGTCAACCAGTTTCTGCGGTTGGCCCCTCCAGAGTTCTCAGGTACAGATCCAGAGGTCGTTCCATAGGATTTTCTCGATGAGATGTACATGACCCATCGAGTGATGAAGGCTACAAAGATAGAGGGGGTTGAGTTAGCTTCGTACAGGCTGAGGGGAGCAGCATATTCCTGGTTCGAGATGTGGGAGGGTTCCCGTGGGGAGGGAAGTCATCCAGGTAGATGGGACGAGTTCGTGGATGCTTTCATGTATCACTTTTTCCCTGCCGAGACTGTGGCAGCCCGTGCTACAAAGTTTGAAGTCGTCAAGCAGGGTGGTATGAGTTTGTGGGAGTACCATATGGAGTTCGTGCGGTTGTCCAAATATGCTCCTCACTTGGTGTTGACTATGGATGCCAGGGTTCGACGTTTTGTTCAGGGACTTAGTCCCTTGGTTGTGAATGAAGCTGCTACAGCTGCCTTGCACTCAGACATGAATTATGGGAAGATTATGGGGTTCACCCAGGCTACAGAGGCTATGAAATTGAAGATAAGGTCGGAGAGAGAGAGTAGCAGCAGGGCCCAATCGGCGGGCCACTCGGGGAGTTCAGTTGGAGGAGGGAGACCAGTTCATGGGAGAGGGTCATCAGGGCCACCCCAGTTCTATGCACAGTCCTCAGCCAGTGCACCGCCATCNAGGCTACAGAGGCTAGGAAATTGAAGATAAGGTCGGAAAGAGAGAGTAGCAGCAGGGCCCGGTCAGCGGGCCACTCGGGGAGTTCAGTTGGAGGAGGGAGACCAGTTCATGGGAGAGGGTCATCAGGGCCACCCCAGTTCTATGCACAGTCCTCAGCCAGTGCACCGCCATCAGTGCACCGTTTCCAGCATAGCAATCGCTGGGGTTCAGGATCAGACAGCAGGAGATCCTATCAGTTAGGTCACCCAAGAGGGAGGTCCCAGCAGCAGGGGAGGGCTCCGTGCCCTAAGTGTGGTAGGTTCCATACCGAGTCTTGTTATCTTGATATCCCAGTATTCTACGGGTGTGGAGTGAGAGGTCATGTTGAGCAAGATTGTTGTGCGCCCAGCCAGGGCAGGGGTAAGGGTTTTGCTCAGTCATCCGGTTCTTTAGTCGCCACATCTTCAGGGCGTTCTCCAGCCCCAGCGGGGCGTGGTGCAGTTAGGGGTGGAGCTCGAGGTAGAGGTGGACCCAGCAGGTTCTATTCTTTGAGTGGTCGCCAGAACGCGGAGGCTTCTCCAAATGTTGTTACAAGTATTCTGAATGTTCAAGCACTTGATTGTTATGCTCTTATTGATCTGGGGTCCTCCTTGTCTTATGTTACCCCATTTATTGCTTCATGTTTTGGGATAGAACCCGAACAGCTTCATGAGACGTTCTGTGTATCGACTCCGGTTGGTGATTCTATTACAGCAGCGCGAGTCTATAAGAATTGTGTTGTCACGGTATGTGGTCGCGTTACCACGGCCGATCTTATTGAGCTTGGGATGGTATATTTTGATATTATTATGGGAATGGACTGGCTTTATTCGTGCTTTGCTAAACTCGACTGTCGAACCAGAATCATGAGGCTAGAGTTTCCTAATGAGCCGGTTATTGAGTGGAAGGGGAATGGTGTGGTGCCGAAAGGTAGGTTTATCTCCTGCCTTAAGGCCTCGAAGATGATTAAGAAGGGGTGTGTCCATCATTCGGTCCGGGTTGCGGACACCACTCCAGAGGTGCCTGCTCCCGAGTCCGTGCCTGTTGTGAATGAGTTTCTTGAAGTATGTCCGGACGAGCTTCCACGGATTCCGCCAGATAGAGAGATCGATTTCGGGATTGATGTACTACCAGATACGCAGCCAATATCTATTCCACAATACAGAATGGTGCCAGCAGAGTTGAGGGAGTTAAAGGAGCTGTTGAAGTATTTATTAGAAAAAGGGTTCATTCGGCCAAGTGTGTCGCCGTGAGGCGCTCTGGTTCTTTTCGTCAGAAAGAAGGATGGGTCTCTTTGGATGTGTATCAATTATAGACAGCTCAACAAAGGCACTATCAAAAACAGGTATCCATTGCCTCGAATAGATGATTTGTTTGATCAAATGCAAGGTGCGAGGTTCTTCTCCAAAATTGATTTACAGTCTGGGTATCATCAGTTGAAGATCAGAGAGCAGGATATTGCTAAGACCGCCTTCAGGACTCGTTATGGTCATTTTGAATTTTTGGTAATGTCCTTTGGGCTGACCAATGCTCCAGCAGCTTTCATGGATCTTATGAATCGGGTTTTGAAGCCATTTCTAGACTCCTTCGTGATTGTTTTTATTGATGACATCCTTGTCTACTCGCGGAGTCGGGAAGATCATGCTAATCACCTCAGGGCAGTCCTGCAGACTCTTCATCATCACCAGTTGTGTGCTAAATTTTTGAAATGTGAGTTTTGGCTAGAATCAGTCACCTTTTTGGGTCATGTTGTTTCCAGAGAAGGGATTCAGGTTGATCCCCAGAAGATCGCGGCAGTGAAAGATTGGCCTAGACCAACGATCCCGACAGAGATGCGCAGTTTCTTGGGTCTAGTTGGATATTATCGGAGGTTCGTGGAGGGATTCTCTACCCTCGCCTCCCAATTGACTAAATTGACGCAGAAAGAGGTGAAGTTCTAGTGGTCTGACGCTTGTGAGAAAGGTTTTTAGGAATTGAAGTCGAGATTGACTTCGGCACCGGTATTGACCTTGCCAGAAGGTATAGGGGGATTTGTGGTTTATTGTGATGCTTCAAGGGTTGGTTTGGGGTGTGTGTTGATGAAACATGGGAAGGTTATAGTGTATTCTTCAAGGAAACTCAAGAATCACGAGAAGCATTATCCGACGCATGATTTGGGGCTCGCAGCAGTGGTGTTTGCATTAAAATTTTGGCGGCATTATCTTTATGGAGTCCACGTGGACGTGTTCTCAGACCACAAGAATCTTCAGTATTTATTCAAGTAGAAGGAACTGAATCTAAGGTAGCGGAGGTGGTTAGAATTGCGCAAATATTATGATATGAACATTTTGTACCATCCAGGGAAGGCGAATGTGATGGCCGACGCTCTCAGACGGAAGTCTATGGGTATTTTGGCTCATTTGGAAGCGGATCAGAGGCCCTTGGCTCGGGAGGTTTAACAATTGGCCAGTTTGGGGGTTTGTCTTTCGACCTCAAGCGAAGGAGAGGTTATGGTGCATAATGGAACATAATCGTCACTTGTAGCGAAAGTCAAAGAAAAGCAGTTTATTGATCCAGCATTGGCACAGTTGAAGGAAACAGTTCTGAATAACAAGATTTTGGCATTTTCACTCGGCATCAATGATGGAGTGTTGCGATGTCAAGAGAGGCTATGTGTTCCAGATGTAGATAATCTTCGGGAGAGGGTAATGGCGGAGGCTCATGGCTCCAGGTATTCAGTGCACCCAGGTTCTACGAGGATGTATCATGATCTCCGGGAAATGTATTGGTGGAGCGGTATGAAGAGGGGTGTGGCGGACTTTGTGTCTAGATGTCCGAATTGCCAGCAGGTGAAGGCCGAGCATCAGCGGTCCGGTGGATTAACTCAGCTCATGGAAATACCGACGTGGAAATGGGAGATGATCAATATGGATTTCGTGGTAGGGTTACCTTACACTCAGCGTAGGTTCGACTCAATTTGGGTGATAGTGGATCGACTCACCAAATCAGCCCACTTTTTGCCAGTCAAGTCCACCGATACTACAGAACGGTACGCTCAGTTGTATATCAAGGAAATAGTCAGACTCCATGGCACTCCAGTTTCTATTATCTCGGATCGAGGGGCCTAGTTCACAAATAATTTTTGGAGGAAATTTCAGCAAGGTTTGGGTACTCAGGTGAATCTCAACATGACTTTCCATCCACAGACTGATGGCCAGGCGGAGAGGACTATACAGATGCTTGAACATATGTTGCGGGCTTGTGCTTTAGATTTCAAAGGTAGTTGGGATGATCATTTTCCGCTTATCGAATTTGCTTACAATAACAGCTTTCATGCTAGCATTCATATGGTCTCATTTGAGGCATTGCACGGAAGAAGGTGTAGATCTACGATTGGATGGTTCGAAGCTGGTGAGGCAGAATTGTTAGGGCCAGATCTTGTGCACCAAGCTATGGAAAAAGTTAGAGTCGTTTAGGAGAGAATGAAAACTGCTCAGAGTCGTCAGAAATCCTATGCGGACGTTTGTCGAAGAGAATTGGAGTTCCAGGTAGATGATTGGGTGTTCTTGAAGGTGTCTCCCATGAAGGGAGTGATGCGGTTTGGGAAAAAAGGTAAGTTGAGCCCTAGGTACGTCGGACCATATCGGATCACTCAAAGGATAGGACGGGTGGCTTATAGGCTGGAATTTCCCCCTGAAATGTCATTAGTGCACCCGGTGTTCCATGTGTCTATGTCGAAGAGAGTGGTTGGAGATCCATCCTCCATCGTACCAGTTGGGACTATTGAGGTTAATGAAGAGTTATCATACGAAGAGGCTCCGATTGTTATTCTTGATAGGAAAGTACGTAAATTGAGAAACAAAGAGATTGCATCGGTTAACGTGTTGTGGCGAAGTCAACAAGTCGAGGAAGCCACGTGGGAATCAGAGAAAGAAATGAGAGAAAAATATCCCCATCTGTTCGAACAAGTGTAGTAATGATCGTACGAATTATTGTCCCAAGGCAATTTTATGTTGTATTCAAATTCGTGCAAAGACACCCCATTTCCCCTAATTTCCTTATTGTTGTAACTTTCCAATACGTGCTAAAACTATATACGATGTTATTAAATGTGTGGTGTTAAACCCTTGAAGTTAATGAAAGTTTTGTGAAACTTGGGTGATAGGCAAAAATGATTAATAGTAGTGTAGATTGGTAATGATTAATTGCAATATACATATGGTGTATTGAGGTGATTGAATCGTATGGGACTCACTAAAGTGACCAAATTATGTGCAAGTTTGTTCCACTAATTGAATCATATGCTAATTTGTTATGTAAAGAGAATGAACTATGTGTAGTTGTCAAAGTAATTGGATATGTGCAAGTGTTGAGGTAACGAATTGTATACCAGTTGAAGGGATAACAGAAACTGTGAAATGATGCTTGGAAATGTGTTTCGGGGGCTCTGTGAAAGGTAGATGGGTCTAAATACAAAGGAGACTCTGGCAAAATTTTCTGAAAATATTGGAGTTAGTGTAAATCTGGAAGTTTGCATATCATGTTTTCAACACAAAACGATTTCCAAAATCCTCATTCGAGGATGAATGATTTTAAGAGGGGGACAATGTAAAGACTCGTAAAATTTCTTGTTTAAAATAATGCCTGAATAAGTCACCGAGTTGTTATAACGGTAGAAATTCTTAAAACGAACCTTGATTGTGTAAAAGTACCCCGGAATTTGAAAGAATAAAATTTTCTAGAAGTTGGGCGTTATGCGACGCACTATGCGATCGCATAACGGGTATACAGACCGCATAATGGTCGCATACCTGGGCACGTCGCTGCCCAATTTGAGGACAATTATGTGGTCTATTATGCAATCGCATTTCGGTTCTGCGGACCGCATAGTTGTCGCATTCTTGCCCTTTGATTTTTATGAGGGAGATTATGTGACGCATTATGCGATCGCATAACATGTATGTGGACCGCATAGTGGTCACATACCTGCACAGTGTATTTTAATTTTGGCCCACCTTGAGGGCCATTCTGCGGTTGTCTCTGCAGACCGTATGTCAGGAATGCGATCGCATTCCTGACCGCATTCCTGTGTCGGGCTCCTATTTTTTCTAATTTTTAAACCCGACCCCCAGTTGATTAAAACACCCCACCCCTTCATTTTAACACGTATTCTGAACAAAATAGAGAGAAGGAAAGGGGAGTTCTTGAGAGAGAAAGTGGTTCTTCCATCAAGTTGATTTTCAAAGTCCCTCAAGCCTGACAATTCGAGTAACCTTCTTCTTCCTCATTCTAGCAGGTAAGGGTTCCCAACCCTTTTTTCACTAATTTTTTTATTTTAACAAAGGGAGGATTTGCATGGATTTTTTCTTGAAAATATTAACTAAGACCTTGCATGCATGTTTAATAATGGTGTTAATCTAGTAAGAGGGAGTGGTTTGGGGTAAATTTCACTAACACGGGGTTGGTAATCTAATGGGGTCACATAGTGTTTGCAAAAATGTTTAAGAGAGTCTGAATTGCATGCATGACTTCCAATTCTAAGTTGAATACGTTTATTTGTGAACTAGATTGACGGTACTAGTCGGTTCGGTGATTTGTGAGTAAAAGTTAAAAAGGGGATTTCGACTCCATGTATGTATGGATGATTTTAATCCTTGTAAAATCCCTCTTGTTGTGGTAAGCATACGGTATGTGTACTTATATGGAAATATGTGAATTGACTGACTAGTTGATTACTACCCCACTTTGTTAGATGAGATTTTGAATTGTGACGTGGCATGCCCACTTTATTATGTGCAAAGATGGTAGTTGTTTAAAGTTATTGATATGGAGCATTGTAAATAAGTTGAACGGTTATGGCAACACATTGTCCATAAATTGCTGCTTGATGAAAGTTTGGGATGCTTTGAGCCCAAGTAAATGAATTGTTAAATGTGAATTTGTGATCCTTGAAAGTAAGGCACTTGTTGTTGAAATATTGATCCTTGAAAGGAAAGCCCTTGTGATGAAATTGTTTGGTGTTGTTGTTGAAATTGTGATCCTTAAAAGTAAGGCCCTTGTTGTTGAAATTGTGACCCTTGAAGGGAAATCCCTTGTGATGAAATTGTTGGTGTTGTTGTTTTGAAATATAAATTGCTAGGCGGGGTCGGGTTGCACGCCGCAACACGAAGTAATAAGGTGTGGGTTGTGGTGATAAGAGTGGCCGAGTTAATAAGGGTGGAAAAGTGATCGTTATCACTATTAATATGAAAATTATGGAACTCGTGAATATGGTGGTGTTGGACAGGGAAAAAGGAGAGATTGTAAAATTGTTGATTTTGATTGTCACTTTCCGTGTGTTTTGATTGTTGGTCCTATTGTTGTCATGTTTCTTTTCTGTAATATTGGTTGATTGTACTTGGGATAAAGTTTGTTCATACATGCTAGTACTATTCCACAGTACTAACGTCCCTTTTGTCGGGGGCGCTACATCTTTTATATGGATGTAGGTGGTTCCATAGCAGGTAGCTCACCCCGCCGTTAGTGGTACCTCCTCTTCATCTCTGCAGCAATTGTGGTGAGACCCTTTTCTCCTCGGGGCCGTGTGTGGATCATACCACCTTCTTTTGTTTATGTTGTAAAGGTATAGCCGGGGCCTTGTTACCGGTAGGTTATGTAAAATCCCTAGTATTCGTAGAGGCTCCGTAGACATGATGTGGGTGTAGGTATGTATTTTTGGGTAGTAACGGTACGTACTCGGAATCGTGGATCATGTTGGAAAGTTATGTATGTATTATGTATGATTGAATATCAATCGCTGAAATGTTAAAAGAGGAAACAAGTGGAGATATTTTGTGAAATGTACTTTGAAACTAAAATCGGCTAACTCACATGAAATAATGTATATTATGAACGCGGGGCAATACGTTGGGCAGGAAAGGCAATCCAGGTCCACTTGACTGGGTTCACCTGATCAGACGCCGGTCTCGTCCCTCGATTTTGGGGCGTGACACCTGAATTGCTGAAGGGATGTAGAGGAGGCACCACTATCAGCGGACTGAGCTACCTGCTATAGAACCACCTACATCCATATAAAAGATGTAGCGCACCCGGCAAAAGGGACTTTAGTACCATTGAATAGTACCAGTATGTATGAACAAACGTTTTTATAAGTAGAATCAAATAGTACACAATATATAAGGCAGTCAGGGAAAACAAACAAGTACCATACAAAATTATAGAGAATCACAAATGAGGATTTCACAGTTCTTATTTCAATCATTCTCGTGAGCAACCCGATCCCACCTTACAATCATATTCCACCCTTATTTCTTCTCATCATTCCACCCTTTTTCTTCTGTTGCGGCTTGCAACCCGATCCCACCGTACAATCACATTCCACCCTTATTACTTCTCAACATATCATCCTTATTTCACATGTTTTGGTGCGCAAACCGATCTCACCTTACATCATTTAGATCACAACAACAATCAACAATTTAATCACGAAAATTTCCATAATCAAGCATATAACTTCATAACATTCGAACAACCATGTGTTCACAATAATCTTTACCAAGCAGTGAGTCACGTATGGTATGCCATGTTCATATAGCTCAATTAGTTATATCAACATTTCCTTTCCATTATTTACTACACAGCATTTAGCACTTAGATACATTCAACAATTGGATTCGTTATCATTTCTTTCGTTTGGTAGCACAACCTTTCATACCGAGATGTTCAAGCACATAACGAGTTCTCCACATGATAGAGTAAGCACAAGGAATCACCTTTTTCACAATCTCACATATCATGGTGGCATGGAAAATCAACTAGGACAATCAGAGAATAGAATCTTATGTCTCAACACATTAAAATAATCAATTCACATATGCATAAGCCAGGAACCCATACTAAATGCTCGGACACCAACAAGGCGACTCTACAAAAGATAAAAGTTAGCCATATATACCTTGAGTCGGAATTTCCCTTTAATATCTGTTCTCAAACCACCGAACCGTCTAGCACCATCAATCTAGTTCACAATGCGACACATTTATCTTAGAATTAGGAATCTTTAATTCATTTGGGCATTTTATCAAACACTATGACCCCTTAGATTTCTAATCCCCTTTTTAGTGGAAAATTGCTCTAACTTACACCCTCTTGCTATATTAGGACAGATCATGAACATGCATGTAAGTACTAGCTTTTATCTTCAAGAACCAATTTCATGTGTGTTTGATCCTTTTAACCAAAACCTGAGAATCAAAGGGGAAATGGGGTGAGGACTTACCTCTTTGGGTGAAGAAGAAGGCGATTACTTGAAAACTTCCAGGCCTGAGCAATGGTGAAGAATCAAATTAGGTAATAATGGAACCTTCTCTCTCAAGAACCCTTTCTTCTCTCTCTCTAAATTATCAGGTAGTCGTTAAAAATAAGGGAGATGGGTCTCATATTAGGCTAGAGGTCGGGTATAAAAATTAGAATTTTAAAAGCTCTGAAGCAGGAATGCAATCGCATTCCTGCTGTGCGGTCCGCATTCTTATCGCATAAATGGCCCTCAAATGGGCCAAGATGGGAAGCGGACTGCCCAGGTATGTGACCACTATGCTGTCCGCATACCTATTATGTGATCGCATAGTGCGTCGCATAACCTCCTCCGCAAAAATGAAGGTGTGAGAATGCGACAGCTATGCGGTCCGCATTCCCAAGGTGCGATCGCATCTTTGACTGCATAGTTGTCCTCAAAGTGGACAGCAGGCTTCCCAGTTATGCGACCAATATGCGGTCCGCATACCTGATCTACGATCGCATAGTGACTGCAGATCTGTGAAATTTCTGGAAAATTTTATCTTTTAAGTCCTCGGGGTACTTTTTCTTCAAAAAGGTCCGTTTTTAGAATTTCTACAGTTATAACAACACAGGGACTTATTCGGGAATTATTTAAGACATGAAAGTTTACGGGTCTTTACACCTAGTAAAACATTCATATGTCAAAACCTTTCTCTCAGTCAAGTCCTATTACATCACCCAATTTGGCTGGTAATAGTTGGTTGTGTAGAAGTGTGTTTTAGTGCTTCACCGTGAAGTAGAGTTGCTAAACATAGTTGGATTTTCGAATTCTAGAGCTATACATCACGTGACTACATATAGAGATCTTCTTTCAAAATTTAGCTTCTCGAAATACCTTATATTACTACCCTTCCCAGTGGTTACAATGTAAAGGTTACTTCCATAGGCTCTCTCACATGCTTTTCATTTACCTTGCATCATGTGTCATTTCTCAGTATTTTCCAATGCGGTCTTATCCCATTTAATCGACTAGCTATCCAACTATATGATTTGATTCAACTTCAAACAATAGTGGGTAAATTCCCCTTTACTACAGACTTCTTACGTTTTCAACTCAGTTTAAGCTTGTTGGTTCCAAATGGTGCTCTTTAGTTTTGCTGCCCTACTATCTATTTCATCTGATAACTCTCATTGTAAAACTCATTTTATGTCTTATGGCATTAAATAGGAAGTCTTATAGCATCAAGGATAGGGACATATTCCTTTTGTTAGAATAAGTAAATATTGCCGGTATTCCATGTAGATGTTCTTTTAAACAATCATTTACCTGCTCTGCTTGTCCCTGTGACTAGATAACCTAGGTTACTTTTCCCCGATAAATGCATAAGACGTCTCATTCTTTCAAACTTATTCATGTGGACACTTTGAGGCATTATTCTACACTAACTCGTAATGGTCTTAAGTACTTTTTCGCCATTATTGAAAATCTTTCTAAGGCTACGCGGGCTTGTCTCATGGGTTCTAAAAGGTAATGATTTTCCTTAAGTTCAGGCTTATATTTCCATGATTTCAAACCAAAGTGAGTCCCCTTTCCAAAAGTCTTAAAGGGGTCGGATTGGATGAGTTACGTGGCCTTCTGCTCACTTGGCTTCTAGTATTATTGACAACGTCATTGCAATGTACGGGGAATTTCGCTACCCCTGGCATTCGACCTCCTTAGGGAGGGTAGGAGTTTTAACTGTCTTTCTTCCCGGAGCGTTACGTCAACCATTGGAACCCTTCTAACCAATTCATGATTTCACCTCTATGGTAGGATGTCCTAGCTATGTGGTTTAACCCGTAAGGGGGTTGAGATTAGACGCTTCCAGATTCTTGCACATACCATAAGCTCATTGATTCGGAAGACACGTTTCCATACCTCCAATTATCCTTTACAGGATCAATTGTCGAGAGGGGTTAAATTGTTCGAATTATGATAATCTCATATATGGATGACTTCTTTCCCATCCTCATGCACTTATGGTGTAGAGTCCTTGTGTCGCTTATTGTTAGGAGTGAAATAAAATTCCATGTATTTATTTTGTGGCCTGATCACACCCACGTTACAAGAGTCTTACAATTTGAGCCGAACTACTTACCTTAGACTCAGGGAGACAACTGGTGTATCATACTTGACCACTTCTTTTAAATCTCTAGATCACGTACAAGGTATCCACCTCATCCAGGAATACTAGTTACCACTATGCTTCATTTATCTGATAATTGATGTTGGCACCAGGATTAAACCATGTCAGCATCGTTAGTAGAAATCCTCATTCCTCTTAGCATATAACCTCATGAAATACTCTGCTCAACACATTAATTGATTCCTGAATAATTCTAGCCCAATCTTGAACTCTGATGTTCCTCATTGTATTAGATCTATTTGGTATTGAAGGTTCAAACGTGTCAAAGAGGAAGCATCACTCTGTGATCACATATATTCGATAGGTAATTTTTATGGTCAATTTATGATAGCACTTCTTAGAGTAATCGTTGAAGGTCATCACAGGTTTAGTATGGATGTTCGCGTAGAGATTTAGAATTTAGGAGGGTGAACAGGTTATTCTCAATATTTCCCCCTGAAGATGTTATGTGAATTGATAATGAAGGGTACATAAGTGCATTTCCCATTAGGCTGCACTAGGAGTATGAGGTTTCCCTATAGCGGTTCCTCGTGTATTTTGTGTTTTCATATATCTATGTCTAAGAAGGTAGTTGGAGATCCTTTGTGTATCATCCCAGTGGAAATTATTGAAGGTGAAGTTAATGGATAGTTTGCTTATGCGAAGTATATAGTTTTCATCCTTGTTAGATAATTTTGGGGGTTGGGATTGTTTCCGTGAATGTGTTACGGCAAAGCCTGTAAGTCGAGGAGGCCACCTTGAAGGTCGAAAGTGATGTGGAAAGAAAATATTTTCACTTGATCGTATAACAAATAGTTTTGATTTGAAAGGTACCTTACAGGTGTTATGATTTAAAAATGTGCAGTCCATGTTCAGGTATCATTATGATAATGTAGTGCTTGTAATGTTGAGATTAGTGTTATGGATATATACATTGTGGTGCTTTGTCGAGTTGTGGATGAGTTGTTAGGATGGTTTTGGTGGTTCTCTAGCAGGTGGATAGGCCTTATCACAAAGGAAACTCTGGCAAAAATTATAGAAAATTTGGGAGTTAGGTAAATTTGGGTTGTTGGCATATGGCGTATCTAAACCTAAGTAAACCTTGATCCTCATTCGGGACGAATGATCTTAAGTGGGGGAGAATGTAAGGCCCCGAAAAACTTCACTATGTAATTTATGGTTTTGTCGTGTCAAGGTAGGTAATACATTGTACTTTCGGAGTTTCGGGTTGAACAATGCGCTGGGGAGTTAAACATTTTCGTCGCAGCTAGACCAGGCTTTAGCCATGCTATAGCCAAGCTAGACTAGGCTTTAGGATGGCGAGGCCAGGCATTAGCCAGGCGAGACCAGGCGTTAGGTTGGCGAGGCCAGGCTAAAGCCAGGCTAGACCAGGCGACGCCAGGTCTGTAGCCCGGTCCGGAATCTTGGACTATCCATTTTCTAATTTTTAAACCCGACCCCAGACCAATATAAAACCCATTCCTCATCATTTTAAGCCTATTTTCTGGTAATTTAGAGTGAGGAAGAGTGGTCTTAGAGAGAGGAAGTGATCTCATCCATTGTCCTTCAATTCTTGCCCAAACACCTTGAAGATTATCAAGAGTCTCCTTCCCAAGAGGTAAGCATCCATCACACAAACTCTTAATTCCATAGTATAGCTATAATGGGTCATTGGGGAGGTAACTTATGAGGGTAAGAGTTGTCACCTTGCATGCATGTAATCAAGTAATCCTAAATCATATAGGGGAAATGGGTTGGAGTAATCTTTTACTAAAAAGGGACCATGCAACCTTAATGAACACATAATGTTTGATATAATGCTCAAGTGAGATAGGGCTATGATTATTGTTCGTAACTTTGGGTTCAATTGTGCTATATTGTGAAATAGATTGAAGGTGCTAAAGGTTCCGGCAATTGTGGTAGAAATTAAGGGAAAACCCCAATTAAGGTATGTATGGCTAACTCTAATCTCCATAGGATGAACTTATTGGTGTTCAAATATCGGGTGCGAGTCCCTTGCTTGATTCTATGAAGAGTTGATGGTTTCAATGTGTTAAGTTTGGGAAACTCCTGTTTCCATATGGTTCTAAGTTGCTGCCATGTCACTATGCTACTTGGAAATGTAAATTATGATTATCGTGCTCTTTTCTTTATTATGTGTACGAATCCTTATATGTTGGTTCTAGTTGAAATGGAGGATGATTATATGAAACGGTTAAAGAGAGGAATGTAACACAAATGCTTAGATATGTCCAAGTGCCAAGAACTGTATGATAAATTACGGAAAAAGGAATGTGAATCGAATAATTAAAATTGATATGGTTAGGTCCCAAAGTGAGATGGCTTAGCCGATCGGGCCGAGATCGGACTCCATGTTGTACACATGGTGGTTATTGCATCAAAAATATGATATTGGCAATGCCTCACTGTATCAAGTGAGATGGCTTAGCCGATCGGGCCGAGATCAAACTCCGTGTGAAAATGACACGGTGGTAATCTGAATTATGATGATGATGATGTCTCACGTGGGATGGCTTAGCCGGTCGGGCCGAGACCGGACTCCGTGTGAAAACGACACGATGGTATTATAAAAATGTGGCACTTGGCTTTAAAGGACTACTATTCAAAAGATGGAATAACGGGTTAAGAAACCATGGTGACTCTTGTTTATGTTCCTCCTATTTCTGTGAAATGTTATTTGATGTATGTAATTGCATTACTACATGTTTGCTGTTTGTTCTATCTAGAGTAGGGTTTGTTCATACATACTAGTACTATTCGATGGTACTAACATCCCTTTTTTCCGGGGATGCTACGTCTTTAATGGATGCAGGTGTTTCCACAGTAGGCAGCAACGATTAGAGATAGCGGTATATTCCTCCCAGCTAACTTGGTGATTCCCACTTAATTTTGGGGCACTGTGTCATTTGGTTATGGTGTATTATTAATTTGAGGTATAGCCGGAGCCTTGTTGCCGGCATTTCCATATTACTTTTCAGTTGTATTTAGAGGCTTCGTAGACAGGTTGTGGGTGGTGTCAGGTATTGGAAGTAAACTAGAAATATAGGTATTTGGCAAATATGTTTTTCATCACATCTACAAAGATTGTAATATTCTTGATATTATGGTTGAAACTGCAAATGAAAACAAAAATAGAAGTTAATGAAATATTTATATAGTATGATTGATAGAATTTATCTCCTATTTATTCATGAATTAGTTTGTGTAAAATGAATCTTATCAGGCTTGATCAGTTGGGTTTAATCGGTTGAGCGCCGTTTGCGCCCCTCTGTTTTGGGGTGTTACAGAAGCCCCTTTGCTTTTGCCGAGGGTAGCCTAATTTAACCGATTTTTTGAAATGTTTGAAGGCCTTTAGTTTTAATGGCAGAAGTCGGACATCTCTGAGCCGCATTATTTCGGCCGTAGACTTTTCATATGACCGTAATCTCTTATATGGTCGTAGCATTTAGTCCCCGAGTATGATGGACTTGGCCTTACTATCGAGAGTATGCCTCATTGAGTTTTTATGAGTTCGAGTATGCCTCATTGAGATCTTATGAGTTCGAGTGTGCCTCATTGAGGTCTTATGAGTTCAAGTGTGCCTCTTCGAGGTCTTATATGTTCGAATTTTGGATGACTTGATATGTTGACTGTCGATGGCAGTCCCCGAGTATTCAGGTGCATTTTGGGGTTTCGACCCTTGAGTCGTTTCCTGTATAAGTGTACATGTAGAAATAGTAGACTTCTTTGAGGCAAAAAGTGTATTTGATATAGTAATAGTGCTTCTTTAAATAATTGATACATGTGTACATTTGTTTCCGTTGGGGGCTTGACTTCTCTACATGGACACGGTTCATTTGATCGTTTGGCTCATTACATCGTTTTGCTATTGAGGCCCTCTTTGGCTCGATTTGTTATCTTCGAAGATATAAACTCCGAGGGTGATGCCCCCCAGTATTCGAGGTTGACTGAAAAAGAATCCTTCAATACTTGTTGAATTTTCCTTAGGTAGCATATAAGTGTTGCCTCGTTAAAAACCTTGTCGGTAAAACCCATTTGGGATAAAACCCGATCGAAAGGAAAATATGTGCAACGCATGCTTTAAAACCCAAGGTCTTTGAGATGAAGGGTGCGTCAATATCTCCAATCGAACACCTGTAAGGAGTTAGTATAATATAAATTAAAGGGGAGGAGGGTCATACCTCAGCAATAATAACGTTTGAGCAATGATATATTCTAGTTGTTCGGTAGTTGCTCGCCTTCCATTGTGCTAAGTTTGTAGGATCCTTTGCCTACGACTCCGAGGACACGGTACAAGTAAAGGAAGATTGTCGTTGGGGAGATGAAGTACATGTGGAGATCCCCTCGCCCGATGAGGATATTACCATTTACAAGGCAGGGTACCTAAGTGTATATACATACCCATTCACCTTAGGTCCAGTAGATCCTTATTTGCCCCTTCTAGATCAAATGATTCTTGACTTCTGTCAAAAATATGGGGTGACACTCGGCCAAATTTACCCTTCCTTCTGGAGAATTGTTCATCTAATTAGGTACTTCTCGAGCAAGGTCGAGGGGATGCCTTTTACCATCGACCATCTGATCAGATATACAGCCCTCGTCTCTATCGAGGTGGCCTGATAAAATTGCAATGTCGATCTTCAAAGTCTTTCTTCGCTAGCATCGATGAAGATAAAGGCCGAGGGTGGATGAGCCGCTTCATTCGAGTCAGGACCACCGACCTGATTCCTGCTGAAAATATGTCGTTCCCCGAGGAATGGAATATGAAGCGTAAGTACAAACTTATCAAGTATGTTTCATTAATTAAATGTTTTCTCCTTCCTTTGAACTAACTTCTTCGTACGCCGAGTGCGTCTGGCACGATTTGGCCAAAGGCCGATGGGAGGCCAAAAACCACGGTGAGTTTCATCGTATGCATATTTACATCCCTTAGCGAAATACTCCTTATCAAAATACATAACTTTGTGTTTGTGCAGGCCTTGGAGATGATGTTTCAATGAGGTCGCCCCCACCCGGTGAGGCAAAAACCCCGAAGCCCGCCAAAGATATGAAAAGGAATAAGGGGTCACCGGTAAACTCACCGAAGCCGAAGAAAACCAAAGTCTGAAAGCCTAAGGCTGATACGGTGGCCTTAACTCTGGAAGCTTCCGAACGTCTTCGTGATGAGGACAAAGAGGATGATGATCACCCGTTAGTGATTAATGGAAGAGGAAGAACTAATGCTTCAAAGGTTATAGACTTGAAGGTTGTTGAACCGAAGGCTGCCGATGCTATTCAATCTCAAGGTGAGGAAGTCTCCGAGGGGAGCTCGAGCAAAGTCTCCGAGCCGACTGGTGGTAAGGACACGCCTTGTCCTGAAGGGAACTTGGTCGATGATCTCGGAGGGCCCAACCCTGAGGTTCCTCGAAGGCGGGAGAAAGTCGTGATTGAGCCACTCGGGGTAATTAATGTAGATGACTCTCCTTCACCAGGCCCATCATTTTCTACGGGGCAAATACGGGATGCCCAAGATATAAGGACTCCTAATGTGGGAACATCCCACGGGGAGAATGACATCTTTGGATAACGCCTCGCCGGGATCGAAGAGAGCCCCGACCTTGACGCCTCGTTCATCTTTGAAGAGGTTGAGAAGCTTCGAAAGCATGTAAACATTTCCTAAACAATTGTGTTTAGAGTTTGATTTTTAGTCTTTTTGACTCCCTTTCTTTGTGATAAGGCTCTTATGCTCCATTACCAAGCATTTTCCAAATCTCGGGATGATCTTTCTCGATGTGAAGATGAGCTCAGGAAGCTCATGTCAGAGTTGGAAGAACTCAAGTTTCTCTATAGCAAAAGAGAGGGGGAACTCAATGATCTTCGAGCACGTTCGGATAAGACTTCCCAAGAGCGGGTTGAGTTTGTCGAACAGGTAATATAGCCTTTGTGGGCTTATTTTATGCTTACTTGTTTTGGTGTCTAATGCTTCAACTCGATTTTTGCAGCTTCGGCAGAAGACCAACCTGATGGAGCAACTCCGGGAGGAGCTTAAGACCAAAGAAGCTGAAAACCTCGGGTGGAAGCAACGTATGGATTGTTCTAGCCTCTAAGAAGGACACTCTTCGGGAAAAGTTGACCTTGGCCGAGCACCAGCTTCAGAGTGAAAAAGAGGAGAGCTGTAAATTTAAGGAGCTTCACACTGAGACAGTCGTTGAGTTATCTAAGGTCATGTCCGAAGCTGATGCGTTCATGTACTCGTATCAAATCGATGCTGATGATGCTAATACTTGGATTAAGGAGGTATATGTTGCATCCAAGATTAAGCTAACATGTGTCACCAATCACTTTCAGCTGGAAGCTCGAAGGCAAACTCTCGAGAAGGTGCATGCCAAAGGCTTCGACCTTTCTGCCAAAATCGAGAAGGTAAAAGCTTTGGAAGAAAAGGCATCTGCATTGCTCTCCACCAATGAGGATTCGGCCAGTGGCTCCAAGAGTGGGGGAGACGAGGCTGAAGTCCCCGAGGAGGAAGAGGCCATCAAAGACCAGGCTACCGAAGATCAGGCTCCCAGAGATGTGGCTCTTGTGAATGTTGTCTCCGAGCAAGTGACCCCGATAGTAGATTAGGTCTTTAATATTTTCTTTCTTTTGTGTAAAGGCTACATGTGGGAGTTTTTGTAAATGTATTTTTGGACCATCTTTTGAACATAAAGGACTTTTTGCTTCATCTTCGTTTCGTGTTAAATTCCGTCTTATCTTCACTTGTGAAATGAAATTTGGTGTTGTTGACAATTAGCCTGATTATTGGACTTAGAATATAATACCCTTAGGTTTTGTGTTTGATTTGATGATAGGTTACCTTTGTAAGGTTTGATCTTTGAGCTGAGCTTTTAGATTGGTTTGACACTAGCTCGGGGTAAAAGGACTTTTGAGTCCGAGCTAAGTAAAGTCTCGAGCACGGTATGCTTCAGCCTCTAAGCTCTTTAAATATTGGCCCTTAGGCTTTTAAATATCGGCCCTTAGGCTCTTTAGGTTGTCCCTTAGACTCTTTTTAGGTTGGCCCTTTGGTTCTTTTGGGTTGGCTCTTAGTATCTTTAGGTAGGACCAATTCGGCCTTTAAAATGGCTATAATTTTTCCCTCCTTCTGGCAAAGACTTAGTGAAAATTTTGTTATGCCATAGCATGTATCTTTTGTATTCATATTCGTTTGATTTTTCGAAGGCTCGATTGATTGGAACCTAATTTGTAAGTCGATATGTAACGATAATAAAATACCTCTAGAGGTTTTTTCGAAGGCTGGTATTTTTGAAGCCTCTGCATTATTCGAGGGCTGATTTTATCGAAGCCCCTTATAATTTGATTTTGCCGATGGTAGCCTGATTTAACCGATTTTTCAAAGTATTTGAAGGCCTTTATTTTTATGGCGGAAGACGGACATCTCCAAGCCACATTATTTCGGTCATAGCCTTTTTGTATGACCGTAGTCTTTTCTATGGTCGTAGCCCTTTATATGGCCGTATCCTTTAGTCCTGGAGTATGATGGACTTGGCCTTCACATCGAGTGGATGCCTATTCGAGGTCTTATGATTTCGAGTATGCCTTATTGAGGTCTTATGAGTATGCCTCTTTGAGGTTTTATGAGTTCGAGTTTCTGATCACTCGATGTATTGATTGTCGATGACAGTCCCTGAGTACTCGGGGTGGTAGTCGTTTCTTGTAAAATGATGTTTCGTATAATAATAAACTTATTTTGAGATACATTTGATATAATAAGAATGTTTCTTCGAATAATTGATACACCTGCATATGTTTTGCCGTTGGGGGCTCGACTGCTCTACATGGACACGGTTCATTTGACCGTTTGGCCCATTACATCATTTTCCTATCGAAACCCTCTTTGGCTTGAATTATTTTCTCCGAAGATGTAACCTCCGAGGGTGATGCCCCCTAGTATTTGAGGTTGATTGAAAAGAAGCCTTGAATACGTATTGAATTTCCCTTAGGTAGCATATAAGTGTTGCCTCGTTAAAAACCTTGCAGGTAAAACCAATTTGGGATAAAACCCGATCTAAGGGGAAAAGAGTGTAACGCATGCTTTAAAACCCAAGGTCTTCGAGTTGAAGGGTGCTTTGATGTCTCCAATCGAACACCTGCAAGGAGTTTGTTTTAGAAATAATTTAAAAAGGGAGGAAGGTCATACCTCAACAACAGTATTGTTTGAGTAGTGATATATTCCAGTTGTTTCGTAGTTGCTCGCCTTCCATTGTGCCAAGTTTGTAGGATCCTTTTCCTATGACTCCGAGGACTCGGTACGGTCCTTCCCAATTAGGGACTAGTTTCCCTTCGTTTGGGTCTCGAGTATTGAGGGTGACTTTCCTTATGACTAAGTCCCCAACTCTGAAATGGTGAAGGTTTGCCCTTCTATTGTAGTACCTCTCGATCATTTACTTTTGTGCCGCTATTCGAACTAGTGCGGCATCATGTTTTTCGTCCAGTAGTTCGAGGCTAGTGTTCATGGCCTCGTTGTTCGAATCCTCGGTGGTATGCTGAAACCTGACGCTAGGTTCTCTGACCTTGACCAGAATCAACGCTTCGGACCCATATACCAAAGAAAATAGGGTTTCCCCTGTGCTCGACTTTGACGTCGTTCGATATGCCCATAGCATCTCGGGCAATACTTCTCTCCATTTTCCATTCGCATTATCCAATATTTTCTTCAAGTTTTGAATGATGGTTTTGTTTGTGGACTCGGCCTGGCCATTTGCGCTTGGGTGATAGGGCGTCAATAGAGTCCTTTTGATTTTGTGATCTTTGAGGAATTTTGTCACTTTGATGCCGATTAACTGCTTCCCATTGTCGCATACTATCTTGGCGAGTATCCCGAACTGGCATACAATGTGGTCCCATATGAAGTCGATGGCCTCATTTTCTCTTATTTTTTCGAAGACCTGTGCTTTGACCCATTTTGAGAAGTAATCAGTCATAAACAAAATAAATTTAGCTTTACCTGGCGCCATGGGGATAGGAACGAATAAGGTTGTTCACCGGGCTTATGGATCATTGGTGCGAGCATTTGGCATTTATCACACCTTCTAACAAACTCCTTTGTAACTTTTTCCATGCTATCCCAATAATATCCTGATCTGATCACCTTTCGAACCAAGGAATCAGTACTAGAGTGATTCCCACAAGTGCCTTCATGGATTTCTCGTAGTACATAATCGGTGTCCCCCGGTCCCAAACACACTGCCAGTGGTCGGTCAAAGGTTCTTCTATGTAATGTCCCATTTTAATCGAGTGGGAATCGAGCTACTTTGGCTCATAAGGTCCTTGACTCTTTTGGGTCCGAGGGAAGATTCCCGTGCTTTAAGTATTCGACATACTTGTTCCTCCAATCCCATATCAAGCTTGTTGAATTTATTTCTGCATGGCCTTCTTCGACTACTAACCTCGATAATTGGACGATATTCCCGGCACAATGTCATCTTCTTCGACCGATGACCCCAAATTTGCAAGTGCATCAGCCTCGGTGTTCTGTTCTCGAGGCACATGGTCCAATGTCCTTTCCTTGAAGCGATGTAATGTCACTTGAAGTTTGTCCAACTATCTTTTCATTCTATCCTCTCGAACCTCAAAGCTCCCATTCACTTGGTTTACTACCAAAAGAGAGTCGCATTTGGCCTCAATGACCTCTGCTCCTAGGCTCTTGGCTAGTTCGAGACCTACAACCATGGCCTCATACTCAGCCTCATTGTAGATTGTCTAATGATGTTGCACGTAGGTGGTTTTAAAACTATACCAAGCCCGGATCCTTTCACATTCGAGGCACTTTCTATGAAGATGGTCCATACCCCCGATGATGTGCCCGTTTTTAGCAAGAGTTCCTTCTCTACTTTGGGAATGAGGGCAGGCGTGAAATCAGCCACGAAGCTTTCCAAAATTTGAGACTTAATAGTCGTTCGAGGTTGATATTCGATATCATACCCCCCGAGTTTGATGGCCCATTTGGCCAATCGACCCGATAAATTGGCTTATGCAAGATATTTCGAAGTGGATATGTAGTCAATACACATATAGAATGACAATCAAAATATGGTTTCAACTTTCTAGATGCACTTACTAATGCAAGAGCTAACATTTCTAAATGCGGGTACCTGGTATCAGCGTCCCCTATGGTTCGACTTACATAATAAATAGGAAATTGCGAACATTGTTCTTCTCGAACCAACACGCCACTTACCGCTACCTCGGACACGGCTAAATACAAGTAGAGTTTTTTATCCTCCTTCGGAGTATGAAGTAAGGGTGGGATCAAGAGATACCGTTTTACTTCTTCTAAGGCTTGTTGACACTCCGGAGTCCATGAGAAGTTGTTCCTCTTCCTAGGTAGGGAAAAGAAATGATGACTCTAATCTGATGACCTCGAGATATATCGACCCAAGGCTGCCATCCGTTCGGTTAACCGTTGCACGGATTTCACATTATTTACGATGGTGATTTCCTCGATGGCTTTGATTTTATCGAGGTTGATCTTGATCCCCATGTTTTATACCATGAACCCTAGAAACTTGCCCGAGCCAACTCCAAAAGCACATTTCTCGAGGTTGAGTTTCATGTTATACTTTCTTAGGATATCGAACGTTGCCTGCAAATGAGTCAAATGGTCCTCTGCGCGCAGGGACTTAACTAGAATGTCAATAATATAAACTTCCATAGATTTGCCTATTTGATGTTTGAACATTTTATTAACTAAGTGTTGATATGTAGCTCCCGCATTTTTTAGCCTGGATGGCATTACATTATAGCAATATGTACCATACTTTGTGATAAATGAAGTCTTTTCCTGGTCCTCTGGGTTCATTTGAATTTTATTGTACCCGGAGTAGGTATCGAGAAAAGTAAGAATCTCGTGGTCAGCCGTAGAATCGATCAAACGGTCGATGTTGGGTAGTGGGAAGGAATCTTTAGGGCATACTTGGTTCAAATCTTTGTAGTCTACACACATTCTAAGTTTGTTTCCCTTTTTAGGGACTACCACTACATTAGCTAGCCACTCGAGATATTTTACTTCCCTAATGGATTCTATCTTGAAAAGTTTAGTTACCTCGTCTTTGATGAATGTGTGCTTTACCTCAAATTGAGGCCTTCTCTTTTGCTTCACCGGTTTCAATCTGGTATCGGCACTTAGTCGATGGGTGGTTATCTCCGGTGGGAACCCTGTCATATCTAAGTGGGACCAAGAAATGCAATCAATGTTATCGATAAGGAATTGAATGAGTTTTTCCCTGAGTTCGGGGAGTTAATCCCGTTCCCAGGTATACCTTTTGTTCTGGCAGATGCTCGATCAATACTACCTGCTCGAGCTCCTTAACCGTGGACTTTGTTGCATCTAACTCCTCGGGGGCAACGAAGGCTCGTGAGGTAAGGAAATCTTCTTCTTCGTCCTCGACCACATGATCCTCGATCACATGCTCCTCGGGCTCAGCCAAGGACATGGGCTGTGATTGCTATTTGCCTACCTGTTTGTCCTTGACGCTCGACTTTTACGATGTGGATGGCGTCGATACTAGCGCAAAGTCATGGACTGCAAAAATCTCCTTAGCTGCATACTGATCCCCATATATCATTTTCATGCCATCTTTTGTTGGGAACTTCATCAATTGTTGAAGGGTCGATTGGCACTGCCCTCATGTTGTGTATCTATGGCATTCCCAGCAAAGCATTATATCTCATGTCCCCTTCGATGACATGAAACTTTATGTCTTGTATGGTTCTGCCCACGTTGATTAGGAGGATGATTTCCCCCTTCGTTGTCTCACTTGCCATGATAAACCCGTTCAAGACTCGAGATGCTGGTATGATATGGTCAAGCAGCCCGAGCTGCTCCAAGACCCTTGATCTGATTATGTTTGTTGAGCTACCTGGATCCACGAGAACACGTTTAACTTGAACTTTATTTAAAAGTATAGAAATTACCAGTGCATCATTGTGAGGATGAGATAAGGCCTCGATGTCTTCCTCGTTGAACATGAGAGTGTCCTCGGGCATGTAGTCCCGAGTCTTCTTCTCATTTATGATAGATACTTTGGTACGTTTGAATATGGGTCCCTGTGGGACGTCAACTCCGCCGATGATCATGTGAATGACATGTTGGGGATCTTCCGATTCGTTCTTCCTGTTTGCGTACCTTTCTCGGAAATTGTTCTTGGCCCGGTCGCTGAGAAATTACCGAAGGTGCCCCTCGTTGAACAATCGGGCTACCTCCTCTCTAAACTACCAGAAATCCTCGATCTTATGCCCATGACTACCATGATACTTTCACATCAAGCGGGGTTTCCTCTGAGAAGGATCAGTCTGTATGGGCTAGGGCCATCTAGTGTCTCTAATTTTTCCAATGGCTGAGACGATACCTGAGGCATCGCCGCAAAAGTTGTACTTTGATAATCAGGGTGCCTCAGTTAGTCCTGAGTGCCTATCAAACCTAGTTTTACTCATGAGCCACCTAGAATTCTGGCCTCGATCTGCTCTTCGATCATTCCGAGGTATGTTGCACCTCGAAATGTTCCTTCTGTCTTCAACGTATGGCTGATATCTTTCCTTGTTCGACCTTGGTTCCCTTTATGCATCTCTCAACTCCTTTGCTATCATCCAACTTTGATAAACCGAGCGCGAGGGGGCTCCCAACTGATCATCTTCGGCCCTAGTCTTTGACTGGTACCTGTTACGTACATCCACCCAAGTCACGGTGGGGTACTCGACCAAGTTCTGCTTCAACTGCCTCGAAGCTATCGAACTCCGTTCATTTAGCCCCTGAGTAAAAGCTTGTACAGCCCAGTCATCGGATACTAGTTGTAACTCCATTCGTTCCAACTAGAAACGGGATACAAACTCCCTCAACATCTCATTCTCCCTTTGCTTGATTTTTAATACATCTGATATCCTTGTTGCAACCTTTATGGCACCAACATGTGCCTTTACAAATGAATCTACCAACATGGAAAATGAATCGATGGAGTTCGGGGGCAAGTTATGGTACCAAATCATGGCACCCTTAGACAGAGTTTCCCCAAACTTTTGTAACAAAACAGACTCGATCTCATCGTCTTCAAAATCATTTCCTTTTATGACAGAAGTGTATATGGTGATGTGCTCGTTGGGATCAGTGGTTCCGTTGTATTATGGGGTGTCTAGCATCCGAAATTTCTTAAGAATGGGCTTCAGGGACACACTCGGGAGGAATGGTTTTTGTACAAACTTCTTGGAATCCGGTCCTTTCAAATCGGAGGTGCTCCCGATATCTGGTCGACCCTCGATTTGTATTTTTCCACCTTCTTATCGTTGTCCTCAATCATTTTCTCTTCCGATTCGATCCTCTTTGTAAGTTCCTCGAGCATTCTCATGATGGTGGGATCATCTCCTGACCCATTGTTGCTTGACCTCTCCGGGATTGGATCAACACGATGAGCGGTTTCTAGTCCTTCCACGCTCGGGGACTTTTGTTGACCTTGAAAGTGAGCGATATCAACCTGTTGTGCTTGCAACATTTCAAAAATCACTTGTAGAGTCACTTCTCTTTCTGCTCTAGCATGTGTCCTTTGGGCATCGGGATAGTCCTCTCCTCGTACACTTCCTTCAACATCAGTGCCCAAGTCAACGTTCAAAGCAATGTGTGAAGCAGCGTCGATTGGGTAAGGAGCTAGTGCTACCCTAAGGTTAAGCGGTGGTACACCGGCCCCTGAAGCTATTGCATTATTTTCTCCATGGAATCAGAGACCATCGTTACCATGTACTGGTGCGTTTGCTGAGTTTGACATATTTTAGCCTGAAATCAAAGAATCTTTGACAAGAAAATGTGTGAAGAATAACGTGTGTTATCAGAAAACTAGCACTAAAAAAATCACTATTATCTTTATCCCCACGGTGGGCGCCAAACTGTTTCCTCGAAAATCGTAGTAACAATTAGATTTTATTTGTTGTTTTAAAGATATGTGATTTATTTCAATACTAGTGAAAAAACAAGCAATATTAAGTGTAAGTGAGAAGAAATGATGAATCAAACCAGTGTTGCTAGAGCAACAGGGACCTTGAGCTCGATATTCTCGGGGGCCTCGAGGTGGGTTAAGAGCAATAAAGTAAGAACAATAAAGTAAGAGCAATAAAGCTGAAGAACAATTCTGAGCATAGTAAACGAGAAAAGTAGGATAAAATATTCTATTGCCAGTGATAAGGTGATCTTTACAAATGATTGGGGTCCCCTTTATATAGGAGGGAAAATCCCAAATAGGGTACCTTTCTATTTACAGTAAAAATTTCTATTGGTAGAATTGTATAATCACCTAGTACGGATTCGTACGAACCTACCCTAAAATTTACGCCTTGGCCTATGTGCCCTTGATAAGGGTTGGATCATGGCAGGTCTTTGATTCGTGCCTCGATGTATGCACTTTCCAGCCAACTTCGACCCTACTTCGAACTGCCTGAACCCGAGCTCGAAGTATTGATTAAGACTTCAAAATAGGGCTCTCCAATTTGACCGTATACACTCAGTTTACAACCTATGTAATTTATTTACATAACAACAATAGAGAAAGTGCACAGAGCAACATTAAGCTAGTCATAGTCAACGCATATAATAATATACACATGTAAAGCATTTGAAGCAATGCACCCTATCTCAAGTAAGCAAGTCTTATGCATGTATCAATATGTCAACAGCATATATCTTATGATATACGACAGCCAGCATTCAAATAAAAGTAATTGTTTACCATGAAAATTGTAATAACAATTAAATTTGATTTTGTGGTTCTAAAAATATGTGATTTATTTTATTACTAGTTGTTATACAATAGATGCTAAATGTGAGTTAGGGAAATACTATAGGAGTAAAAGATAGTAGAGATATGAAAACCAAACTTCCCTGGGCCGGGGTCTCGAGCTGGCCGAGGTATGACCTCAAGGTTGAGATACGACGTTAATAGTGGGTGATCGATGGAGATCTTAACAGTTCTAAAGGCCTCAAAGGCGGCTATTTATGATCAATGATGAGTAATAAATGATGAATAATAAATGAAACACAATAATTGTAATCAATAAATCAAAGGAATCGATAGTGGAGAATGTTTAAGTTAGAGAGCAGAGAATGTTCTTGTATTCAATATCATGTGTGCAAGAAATGATAAGGGTGACCTTTATATAGAGGGGGGAATCCCAACATAGTACATAAACATTTATTACAAATATAAACAACTAGTATAGCTATTTAATGGTCCGGTACGGACATGTACTATTCTTGCAGGTGTATGTCAACTTTAGCCACATGTTCTTAGGAGTCCCACGCCTTTCCACGACGGGTCCCGACCTTTACTCTATCTCGAGGCATATTGATCCCTCGATACCACTACTCGAGGGATTCACCTTGGAGTTGATCCTCGTACCTAGCCTTGATACCATCGAGACCATGCTCAAAATGTCATAGAAACCTCTAAATCGGTCATTCCCGATTTTGACAGTATACAGTAACAAGAGTCCATGAATGCATATGCATGATAAATCCTCAAACTTTACATTAATCGACACTCTCTAAGATTCCAACACATCAGAACCTCGTCGATTTTTCACAAACCTGCACATACACTACAATTAGATTCTGGTGTTTAGTGACTCTCGATGGACAGATCCATTTCCACATCATAGAGGAATGCCTATAACATAATAGTAATATGACTAAGATTCTCAAGTAGTCATATAATAGGTAAAACCATATAACAAGTAAAGCATAAGAAGGCCTAACATACTATTCCAAGCATGGATAAATACATATTGTTCCCGTATACGTAACCCCCCCCCCCCCCCAATATGTAGCACGTAGAAAAGAAGTAATTTAGAAAATGTGTCCCCTTGAGGTCAAGTCTCAACTTACCTCAGCTCCGCGCTAGCATTATTCTTCAAATTTGACTTTTTTTACTCCCAATCAATCAAATAAGTCCAATTAGCGAGAAGAATTCTCCATGAAGTGAATCCAAGTCGTATTACTAATTTCATGAGAAAATGATAGACCTTGGTTAAAGTCAATAAAAGTTAACTCTAAGCCAATATTGTCAAACTCTAAAATAAAATAAAAATTATGTTGACCCATAACCTTACGAGTCCAAGTATGTAATTAGATTTCAATCTGAGTCCAAATAAATGTTCAAATACTCCAAATCACTCTCTTATTATTCAAGTAAAAATCCTCATTTTGAACTTAAATCCATGTTTAAGTAATAGATTATAGGTTAGATTCATGAACTAAACTCAAACCCAAGTTAGAAGCACTTACCTAAAGATTGTAGATGAAGATTTGGGTCAAAACCCTCAAAAATAAAGCATCCAAGTCTTATAAAAATAAGAAAATTAAATTAAATTACAAAACTAGGTACTTAAACAAAAACATTTACACTTACACATGATGACTGTTGTAATGACCGGGCGGGTCGTTTTGTGCATTTGAGCCTCATTTTACCTTTTTATGCTTCACACATGTGTATTTGTGATTTTATGACTTACGGGGTTGGTTAATTTCGTTCTGGGAAGGTTTTGAGTTGATTTGGACCATTTGTTCCTTGGTTTAGAAGCCTAAGATGGAAATGTTGACTGAAGATTGACTTTTGTGAAGTAGACCCTAGAACAAAATTTTGATGGATCCAATAGGTTTGTATTGAGATTTGTGACTTGGGTGTATGCTCGGAATTAAATTCGGAAGTCCCTAGGTTGATTTGACTTTTTTTGCCGAAACTTAGCAATTTGAAGTTTAGAAGTTTTCCTAAGTTTGGTTGTAGGTTGACTTTATGGCTATCGGGTTTGGAATTTTATTTTGGGACTAAACTAGGTCCGTTTTTCTATTTGGAGTTTGTTTGCAAAATTTGATGTCATTCGGAGTTTGTTTGATAGGATTCAGACACTTGGTTGTAATTTTAGAGGTTCTTGAGTTTTCTTTTGAAATTCATACGTTTTGATGTCTGATTCGTGGTTGTGGATATTATTTTGGTAGTTTAATTACGCGAGCGAGTTCGTATGATATTTTTAAACTTTTGTGGATGTTTGATTTGGAGACATGAGGGCTCGGGTGAGTTTCGGACGTGTTTGGAATAGTTTGGACTCAATTCCAGGTTACTGGAATGTTGGTGGCTCAGGTGTCGCTATTGCGAGCATCAGCATCACAATTAAGATAATAGTAGAGGGGAAATTGTGATACCTTGATAGCATGGCCAATGGACCATCGAATGTTCTTCAATATAACGTTTCATCTTTGTCTAATGTAAATCGAGTGGCTTTAGTTCATAAGGTCCTCGATTCCTTGGGATCCGACGGCAGCTTCCCATTCTTCAAATATTTGATGTATTTGTTCCTCCAATCCCAGGTTAAGCTTGTAGAGTTGATTTCAGCGTGCCCCTCCTCGATTACAGATCTCGAGAGTTGGATGACAGTCCCCAAGCTAATTTTGTCTTGGTCGACCGACGATCCCAAGTTAGCAAGTGCATTAGGCCTCAGTATTCTGTTCTCGAGGTACATGCTGCAGAGTCCATTCTTTGAAATGGTGCAAAGTGACGTGCAATTTGTCTAAGTACCTTTGCATCTTGTCCTCTCAAACTTCGAAGGTTCTGTTTACCTGGTTAACGACCAGTAGGGAGTCACATTTAGCTTTGATGAATTCCACTCCTAAGTTCTTAGCTAGTTCAAGACTTGTAATCATAGCCTCATACTCGGCCTCGTTGTTATTCAGTTTGGCAGTTTTAATTGATTGTCTAATAACATTGCCCGTAGGCGGTTTCCAAACAATACCAAGCCTGGACCCTTTCATGTTTGATGCTCCACCTGAAGAGGGTCCATACCCCCGATGAGGTACCCTAGTTTAATAGAAGTTCCTTTTCCACTTCGGGTACGAGGGTTGGCGAAAAGTCTGCCACGAAGTTCGCTAATATTTGAGACTTTATGGTCGTTCGAGGTTGATATTCAATATCGTACCCGCCAAGTTTGACGGCCCATTTGGCCAATCGGCTCGATAGCTCGGGCTTATGCAATATGTTTTGAAGGGTATATGTGGTAATAACACATATAGGATGACACTGAAAATATGGCTTCAGTTCTCTAGATGCTCTTATTAATGAGAGTGCCAATTTTTCTAGGTGTGGGCACCTGGTTTCAGCATCTCCTAAGGTTCGACTCACGTAGTAAACTGGAAATTATGTATCTTGTTCTTCTCAAACTAATACTTCACTTACTGCTATCTCGGACACCGCCAAGTATAGGTACAGCTTCTCATCTACCTTTGGGGTGTGGAGCAAAGGTGGGCTCGATAGGTACCGTTTCAGCTCCTCTAGTGCTTGCTGACATTCCGGAGTCCATGTAAAATCATTTTTTTTTGAAGTAAGGAAAAGAACTTGTGGCTCCGATATAACAACCTCAAAATGAACCGGCCTAGGGAAGCTATCCGCTCGGTTAGCCTCTGGACGACTTTTACACTGTCCACGACGTTGATGTCCTCGATGGCTTTGATCTTGTTGGGGTTAATCTCAATCCCCCGATTTGACACCATGAAGGCAAGGAATTTGCTCGAACCGACCCCGAAAGCACACTTTTCGGGGTTAAGCTTCATGTTGTATTTCCTCAAGATTTTGAATGTCTCCTGTAAATGAGTCAAATGGTCTTGTGCGCGTAGGGACTTAACTAACATATCCTCAATGTAAACTTCCATTGATTTTCCTATATGTTCTTCGAACATCTTGTTAACTAGGCGTTGATATGTAGCCCCCGCATTTTTTAGCCCGAAGGGCATTACATTATAGCAATAAGTTCCATACTTAGTGATAAAAGATGTTTTTTCATGGTCTTCTGGGTCCTTCTGGATTTGGTTGTACCTAGAATAGGCGTCGAGAAAAGTAAGTATCTTGTGGCTAGCTGCAGCATCGATCATTCGATCGATGTTAGGAAAAGGAAAGGAGTCTTTCGGACATGCTTTATTCAGGTCCTTATAATCTACACATATTCTAAGTATATTCCCATTTTTGGGGACTATGACTACGTTGGCTAATCACTCCGGATATTTGACTTCCCGAATGGACCCTATTTTGAGAAGTTTAGTTACCTCTTCCTTTATGAAGGCGTACTTCACCTCAGACAGAGGCCTTCTCTTTTGCTTTATCGGTCTGAACTTTGGGTCCAGGCTAAGCCAATGAGTTGTGATCTCGGGTGGGATTCCTGTCATGTCTACATGGGACCATGCAAAGCAATTCATGTTATCAATAACAAATTGAATGAGTTTTTTCCTGAGTTTGGGGGTTAACCCTATTCCCAGGTATACCTTACGTTTGGGTAGATACTCAATGAGTATCACCTATTCCAGCTCTTCAACCGTTGATTTGGTTGCATACGATACTTCGGGAACGACAAAAGTTCGAGGAGTGAGAGAATCCCCTTCATCATCTTCGATTACCTGCTTATCTGATTCGATCGAGGCTGGGGACAGTGATTACTATTTGGCCGCTTGCTTATCTTTGATGCTCAACTTTTCTGATGTCGAAGGTGCTGGTATTATCGCCACCTCGTCGACTGTAAACATCTCATTTGCAGCGTGTTATTCCCCATAAACCATCACCCCATCCACTATTGAGAACTTCATCATTTGGTGAAGGGTCGACGACACTGCCCTCATATTGTGGATCCATGGCCTTCCGAGCAGTGCATTGTACCTCGTTTCACCTTTGACATGAAATTTTTTGTCTTGGATGGTCCCCACCACGTTCACTGGTAGGATTATTTCTCCCTTTGTTGTTTCACTAGCCATGTTGAAGACGTTTAGGACTCGAGTAGCAGGTACAATTTGATCTAGTAGGCCGAGCTGCTCTATGAACCTCGACCTAATTATGTTCGATGAACAGCCTGGATCCACGAGAACACATTTAACTTGAATTTCATTTAGTAAAATATAAATTACCAGGGCATCAGTGTGCGAATGAGAGAGGTCTTCCATTTCTTCGTCGTTGAATGTTAGGGTGCCTTCGGGCACATAGTCTCGGGTTTATTTTTCTCTTGTAATTGATATCTTGGTGCGTTTGAATACAGGTTCTTGTGGGATCGAGGTAAGCTATAAATGAAGAACAAGTAAAATAAAGCAATAAATACAAGTAAATGAGCTAATAAAGAGGGATAGAGGATGTTTGATATTAAAGCAGAGAATGTTCTTGTGATTTGTATTCAATGTATTGTGTGTTACAAAATGACAAGTACTCTCTTTTTATAAGAGAGGGAGCCTCAGCATAGTACATAAGCATTCATTACAAAGATCTTGATTGATTTAGCTAGTTAATGCCCAAGTACGGAATCGTACTTCGTTGCAGGGTTGCCTGTCTCGATCCCCGTGCTATTTCCTACGGTGGTTTTGGACCCGTGTCCCCCTAGATCGAATTGTAGGAGCGTCTGAGCTTCGGGCCATATTCCGAATTCCGCGTGAATCAGCCATCATGCAATAAACGTAAAATCATCTTTCCAAATTTTAACCGTATACAGATAGTCCCCGCATTTCTTATCATGAAATGATAAGAAACTACCTCGATGAGGATCTTCCTCGGTCCTTCCATGATGATGTCATATTCGTGACATGAGTTTATCAGGCGACTTGAAACGTCTCGTCGAATCGTTTCCCTAGTGCATTGATTGTTCTGTCGTTTCATTTTTCCAAAGGGGAAATGATGCCGTCGTCGGTTAATTTTCCCCCAAGCATTGATGGCTTATTTAGTGAGGTTACTGAATTCCTATAAATATGGGACTTCCTAACTTCAAACTTCACTCTTCCTGTCTTTAACAAACTTAAACTTTGTCATTCATCTATACCTATCCGTTCTTCATAGTGCAAACTCATGTCTATACGGCTTTCTGACTGTTGTCTTCCGAGCCGGGCCATGATTGTTTTCCTGAAGTCTTCCCTTGCTAACTGGGGTTATGTTGGGTTGTTGTTGTTGTTGTTTTTGTTGTTGTTGTTGTCGTCTCGAGGACGCGAGGGAAGGGCCTCGAGTGCCTTCCGTGTTGGAAGGTATGAAGTACATATACTGTTTCTCATCTTCTTTTAACTTCGACCTGGTATGGTATCTCGCCCCTCTCGCCTCTCTCTGGGTGAGGAGGTAACATCAGCATCCCGCACTAGTTTAATGTTCTGAGAAGGGGCTCCCTAATAGCAGCAGTAGGGTTTCTTTAAGAGGAGGAACATGTTGTCAGTGGATTGTTGGCCGAAAACCGACATGACATGTATATTGAACCCAATAAAGGGGAGTTTTAAGACGCGGAAGAACATGTTGTTCGCCGGCTGTCGCTTTGGAAAGCGGGAAGCCCGAAGGCGCCGACTAGAGGTCCCTTACGATGGGGTCCTCCGGGCGTATCCTCGGAAGATAGGCTTCCGCTTGTAGATTAGGCCTTTGTTTTAGGCCTTTTTTGTCGTTGTGTAAAGATTCCTTTGTGTTCTTTGTGAACACTTAGTATAAAAAATTCATTTGTTTTTCCCCTGGTCTGAATCTGGATTTTGTTTTGTCTTCTGTCTGTGCAAACTTGCGTGTATGAACGGCCCGAAAATCGGACTCTTATCTCGATCGATATTAGGCTTGCTAAGGCTCTTAACCCTTCGCCCGAGCCGAGGTTGCTTTTCTTTAGATGGGGGTCAAGCCTCGGTCTCTCTGTAGCAGAGACGGTTTCCCGACGATCTTTGAATAAAAATTTCTTCCTTGCATTAGGCACCTCGGAGAATCCCGGGGTTGGCCTTTGAGTGGGTATCCATTTTGGCCATAAAGGATCGAGTCGTCGCACATCCAAGATCGAGAAATAGGGTTGGTATTAAGACTTTATTGATAATTCTTTGAATGGGGGCCTGATTGGGCCCGATGTAACCCTTGGGCTTCGCAACCGGACATCTGCCCGGACTTCGAGGACACGGGCAGCCCGAAGATTTGCACGTTTTACTTTGAACATGGAACTTGTTTTAAACTAAAGCAGGCGTTGAGTCCGAGCACAGGTCGCGTTTTATGTCCATTGCTTTTCCCATGAGGGCTACTGGCCCGAGGTCTGTTCCCAGGGGCGGACTCTTTGAGCACTTGCCTTGGCTTAATTTCGCGATGGTCCGATGTTGGCCCTTGGTGGCTTCTCATATCTTTATGTGTTGTCCCCTAGGGCGTTATTATTCATGGGACTGACATTTTCTCTAAATCGACCCGTAGGCCTTTTATGGTTAGCCCAGAGGCTTATGCATTTTTAGCTAAGTCTCGTTCTTTGAGCCAAGCCGCGGTACGAGCTCATTCGTCCTCTGAGTTGTTTGATCAGACCTGGGCTATATTGAAAGCTTTTAGGCGACTTTTAGTCAATCATTTTGGGCTCAGTCCCCGAGCCGGGTTAGGAATCGAATTCATCGGTCCCTCAGATTTTGGGTTAGCCCGTGGGCCTTTTGCGCGGGCTTCAAGGCTCTTAGGAGACTTTTGATTAACCTTTCTGGGCTCAGTCCCTGAGCCAGATTACGACTTGAGTTCATCGGCCCTTTAGGTTTCGGGTTAGCCCGTAGGCTTTTCTGCGCTAGCTTACTGGCACTTACGCGACTTTTGATATGGTTGTATTTTTCACCCTTTAGGGATTTACTCAGAGTTTTCTTGTGTTCATCTGACTCTTCGACGGCCTAAAAGAGCCTCGATTACGAGACGTTACGATGAACGGGAAAGACTCTTTTTTACGAGCCGACATAAAAACGTTCGAAACTCTTTTCTAGGAGCTGATATGAAAATGTTTGAAACTCTTGCTTACACTAAAGGTAGCATGATTTAACCGGTTCTTTCCGAAATGAATTCGAAGGATTAAATTTTAAGGTGATAGGTGGGCGTCCCCGAATCGCTTGTTGTTGTTGGGTCGAAGCCTATCGACCGTAGTCGTCTTATTCGGCTGTAGCCCTTAGTCCTGGGTATCGTATCCTTGGCATCTATATTCGAGGGTATGCCTTTTTAGGGGTCTTACAAGTTTGAATATATAGCCTTGGATTTGAAGTCGGGATCGTGTCTTGTTACTTAGATACTCCCGCTTGGGATTTCGGTCATGCCCGTAAGACTTACAGTTTTTTATACATCCGAGGTTACCCTCTTGGGATCTCACGACCTTGGATCTTGATAATTTAAATGCTAGTGATAATCGTTTCTTGAGCTCAGAAAATGCTATGATAGAACGTTCCTTTCATTATTTGATACAAGCATATATGTCTTTGCCATCAAGGGTTTGATCCCCTTGTGCGAGTACGGTTCATTTGACCGTTTGACCAGCTACATTATTTCTCCAGCAAAAAACTCTCTTTGGATTTTTTCGACTTGTTACGCGGGGACACTCCTCTCCCGAGGAAGCGTCCTCCAGTGGTCAGGCTATGCTTTAGGAAAGGGCCTCGGATGTCGGTGCAAGTTTTTTCCATCGGACGCATAAGTGTTGACTCATTAAAAACCTTGTCGATAAAAACCCTTTTTCGGGAGCAAAACCCGATCGAAGAAAAAGGGTGCAACTCGTCAGTCAATCCAGGAACCCTTTGTGGTTGTGGGATGTTCGGGAGTTTTCCGTCGGATGCCTGCGGGAGATCAACTTTTGGGTGAGTGAAAAGAGATGGGGTCATAAGATTACCTTAGCAGTAGTATCGCTTGAGCATGGATATGTTCCAATTGCTTGGGAGCTGCTCGTCTTCCAGGGTGCCGAGCTTGTATGATCCTTTGCCGACCACCCCCAAGACACGGTACGGTCGTTCCGAGCTTTGAACTAGCTTTCCCTCGTTAAGATTCCGGGTGTTCAAAGTAACCTTTCTTAGGACTAAGTCCAAAGTATCGGAGGTTTGCTCTCCTGTTATAGTATCTCTCGATCATTTGCTTTAGTGCGGCCATCCGAACCAACGAAGCTTCTCGTTTCTCATCAAGTAATTCGAGGGCCATGATCATTGCCTTGTTGTTCGAATCCTCCGTGGCATGTTGGAATCTGGCGCTTGGTTCCCCTACCTCGATTGGTATTACAGCTTCGGACCCATATACCAGAGAGAATGGCGTCTCCCTTGTGCTTGTCTTGGGAGCGGTTCGATATGCCCACAGAACTTCGGGCAAAATCGCTCTCCATCTGCCCTTAGCGTTTTCCAACTTCTTCTTCAAGTTTTGAATGATGGTTTTGTTTGTGGATTCGGAATGGCCATTGGCGCATGGGTGGTAGGGCGTTGATAAGATTCTTTTGATTTTGTGGTCCTCGAGGAACTGTGTTACTTTACCCCCTATGAACTGCTTTCCGTTATCGCAGGTTATTTTAGAAGGGATGCCGAACCGGCATAGGATGTAGTCTCAAATGAAGTTGATGACTTCTTTTTCTCTTTTATTCTCGAAAGCATGTGCTTCCACTCATTTAGGGAAATATTCAGTCATAAATAGAATAAATCTGGCTTTACCTGGTACGGTCGGCAATAGTCCGGCGATATCCATCCCCCATTTCATGAACGGACAAGGTGCCAGGACTGAGTGTAGTTGCTCATCGGGATTGTGAATCATGGACGAACTCCCTGGCGTCTTTTTCCATATTTTCCCAGTTGTATCCCGCTCTGATCACCTTTCAGACAAGAGATTCAGCACCGGAGTGGTTCCTACAAGAGCCTCGTGAATCTCCCAAAGAACGTAATCGTGTCACCTGGCCCTAGGCATACCGCCAGAGGTCCGTCGAAAGATCTCCTATAGAGGGTTTTACTCTCGTCGAGGGAGAACCTGGTTGCCTTGGTCCGTAAGGCCTTTGACTCCTTCGGATCCGCAAGCAGTTTTCCGTCCTTTAGGTAGCTTATGTATTTGTTTCTCCAATCCCAAGTCAGGATGGTGGAGTTGATCTCAGCGTGGCCATCTTCAGTTACTGACCTCGTTAACTGGACTGCGTCTTTGAGAAGTACATCATCTTCTTTGACAGACAACCCCAGGTTTGCGAGGGCGTCGGCCTCACCACTCTACTCTCGCGGTACATGGTTTAAGGTACATTCCTTGAAGAGATGTAGTGCGATCAGAATTTTGTCGAGGTACCTTTGCATCCTGTCTTCCTAGACCTCGAAGCTACTGTTCACCTAGTTAACTACTAGGAGAGAATTGCATTTGGCCTCGATGCATTCGGCTCCAAGGCTTTTGGCTAATTCGAGACCTGCAATCACAGCCTCATACTCGGCTTCATTGTTAGTTAATTTGCAAATTGTATGGATTTCTTAATTACGCCACCCGTAGGCGGTTTTTCCTAAATTCGGGGGTTAACCCCATTCCCAGGTATACCTTTTGATCCGGAGGTTTCACGGCCAGGACCGCATGCTCTAGCTCTTCGATCGTTGATTTGGTCACATTCGATTCTTCGGGGGCGACAAAAGTGCAGGGGCTGAGAAAGTCTTCACCGCTATCTTCGGGGGCCATTTCCCCCTTTGGTTCTTCCGAGGTGGAGGGTTCTGGAACCGGAAGGTCGTTGTGAATAGAGAACATTACCCTAGGCGCCTATTGCTCTCCATACATGGTTTTTACACCATTCTCCGTCAGAAACTTCACCATTTGATGGAAAGTCGACCGTACCGCCCTCATGTTGTGTATTCATGGTCTCCCAAGCAGCGCGTTGTACCTCATGTCCCCTTTGATGACATAGAAATTAGTGTTATGAATTGTCCCGGACATGTTGGCTGGAAGGGTGATCTCCCCTTTCGTTGTTTTGCCAGCCATATTAAATCCATTGAGATTTATCGAAGTAGGTGTGACTCGGCCGAGTATCCCAAGTCGTTACACTACTCCCGCCCTGATGGCGTTGGCAGAGCTACCTGGATCCTCAACGACGCGTTTAATCTTAACATTATTCAATAGGAAAGAAATTACCAACGCATCATTATGCGGGTGAGGCGAGGTAGTCACCGAATATGAGGATGGCATCGGGCGTGTGGCTCCGAATCTGTCCTGCTTCCGCTACCGATACTTTCGCCTGCTTAATCACAATCCCTTGCGCGGCGTCGTTTCCCCCAACAATCATATGTATGGAGTGATGGGGCTTCCCTGCTTCGTCCATTCGATCTACTACTCTTTCCGGGGGGAGATCCTCGACTCATCCGTAAGAGAATTCTCGCAGGTATCCTTTACTAGCTAACCGGGCTTCTTCTTTTTGAAGATTCCTGCAACGAATACGTTGTTAGTTACACCCCATAGTCTCGTATGTGAGAGTACGTCATAAGTCAATTGATGTAAGCTCTGAAATGAGATCATCTTTGAAAGTACATAAAGTAAGTTAATCATGTTACCTTGTTGGTTACAAATATTTAAGATCATGAATAATGAGTACCAAGAGGGTTCGAAAGCTTAGAAGCTAAACCAATTGAAGAAAATAAGTTTCGTCGGAAGTAGATGAGTTTGGAATGTTATAATATGTACTTTAGGGTGAGAGTACGGTTCATTACATGATAAGGAGGTTATGCTATGAGTAAAGTTTGTCATATGATATTCGTGTGCTACGTTTTGAAGTCAAGCAAATTGTGGAACAAAAGTTTGCAAAGGTCTTCACAAATTACATTCATAATGTGCTGAAAATTAGTTCAAATGTTACTGAAATTTTCTCCTAATTAATTAATGAATGAACTACCAACCAAATTGAAGATCTATTATTATAGTTTCTAACGCATTAAACCGTTCATCTATAAGACATAGGAGTAGAGAGATATTTGCAGTTTCGCAAGACTGCGCAGACATCATAAGTTACAAGTAGGTGGGTCACTAAGGCTTTTTTAGCAATACATTTCGTGTGTTATATGAGGTCTTATAGGGAAATATTATATACCAAATTGAAGGTCATGGAATTTAGTTTCCAGTTCTCTTAACCGTTCATTCATACGACATCCGTATAAAAAGATATAAGCGTCAGAAGATGGGCCAATGCTAGGGTGCCAAGCTAGCACCTCTTTGACTTTTCCAAAGTTTATATATATATATATATATATATATATATATATATATATGTCTTAGGTCGGATTTCTCTTCATTTTTCAGAATAAAACGACCAGAGAACACACATAAACATATCCTTAAGCCCTCTTCTAGGGTTTCAAAGAAGATTATCATCTCGGGCATGAAATCGAGAAGCTATAACATCAAAATGATCCCTACGACGTAAGTATCATTATACCGCCTCTCTTTTTTCTTTGTAGTTAGAGTTTTGGAAGGTATTCATAGTTAAGAAAAGTATAATATCTGTATTTAAATGTTTAAATATCAAGGAAGGTTTATAAATATGTTTCCTAATAGTTAGAACTCACGGGACGGTGATCGGAAGCCGTGAGTTCGAGTTATTTGACTTGTAGCGGACTGTTTTGTGGACTCTTTTGTGTTACTGTTGGGATGCGTATTTTACTACAGTTTTGTGGACTTTTAGAGGAGGAAGGGTGTGGAGAGACACCATATAGATGTAGGGTGGTGGGCTGGTCATTCGTCGTAACATTTCTGGGTCGTTTGACACTACTACGGTGGTCGTTTTGTTTTTGAAGAGATTGTGGTGTGTTGGGATGTTGTGTAGTATTTTGTGGTGTATATAAGCCTGGAAAATAATGTATACATATTTTGTTGTTGTGTTCTTGTGTTGTTGGTGTTATCTTGAATTTGGAGGAAGTAAGAATAATAGGGGAAATGTTGCCCGTTTTTATACAAAATAAGTTTGTCGTTCGTTGTGCGATAGTTGTACCTTTCGTAACTAAATGATAATATTATTATTGTTGTTGTAGATTAAGGTGCGATAAGGCGAGTTCAACTTGGTCAGTGGAAAGATTGTGATGAGGTATGTTAAGGCACTTCCTTCATTCTATTGGCATGATCTAAAGTGAAACAAACGTAAATGATACGCTATTTCATAATGAATCTACTCCTAGCAACTAAGGTTATACATGTTGTTCTTTGTTTACAAAGTTATTCAAAGTAAGTATGTATGATCCTTGAGTCCTAGTGAAGTTCATATTGATGATATGATGTCCATAATATTAATCGAAGGTGTAACTACCTTATGTCGCTCTGAAAGATTTCGAGCGTGATTCCATGAGTCCAGCGTGCATTTTATATAGTATCTATTTTACTCTAACGAGTCGCACTATAGTTGGCCAGGTATGGCACCTATTGGGAAACCACTAATCAGTTGGGTTTACCGAGCTCCACATGGTCGGGTATGATTCTACCGAGCCTTATGATGGCCGGGTATGTTTTTACCGAGTCCTCTATGAGGTCGGGTATGATATGATGATGATGATGATGCCCAAATAGGCGGATGTTTTTAAAAGATTATGTATGTATATGTATCCTCCTCTAAAACTCCACAAAATAGTAGTAAAATACGCATCCCAACAGTAACAGAAAAGAGTCCAAAAAACAGTCCGCTACAAGTAAAATAACTCGAACTCACGGCTTCCGATCACCGACCCGTGAGTTGTAATTATTAGGCAACACATTTATCAACCTTCCTAGATATTTAAACACTTAAATACAGATATTAGACTTTTCTTAACTATGAAGTACCTTCCAAAACTCTAACTACAAAGAAAAAAGAGAGGCGGTATAATGACACTTACGTCGTAAGGATCACTTTGATGTTATCGCTTCTCGATTTCATGCCCGGGATAATAATCTTATTTGAAATCCTAGAAGAGAGCTTAAGTATATGTTTATGGGTGTTCTCTGGTCGTTGTACGCTGAAAAATGAAGAGAAAGCCGACCTAAGACTTATATATATCAACTTTAGAAAAGTCAAAGAGGTGCTAGCTTGGCACCCTAGCATTGGCCCATCTTCCGACGCTTATATCTTTTTATACGGATGTGGTATGAATGAACGGTTAAGAGCGTTGGAAACTAAATTCCAAGACCTTCAATTTGGTATATAATATTTCCCTATAAGACCTCATATAACACACGAAATATATTGCTAAAAAAGCCTTAGTGACCCACCTACTTGTAACTTATGATGTCTTCGCAGTCTCGCGAAACTTCAAAAAATATCTCTCTACTCCTATGTCTCATAGATGAACGGTTTAGTGCGTTGGAAACTAGAATCATAGATCTTCAATTTGGTTGGTAGATAATTCAATAATTACAAAAAATATTGGGAGAATATCGCAGTAACATTTGACCTAATATTCAACACATTATGAATGTAATTTGTGAAGACCTTTGCAAACTTTTGTTCCACAATTTGCTTGACTTCAAAACGTAGCACACGAATATCATATGACAAACTTTACTCATAGCATAACCTCCTTATCATGTAATGAACCGTAGTCCCACCCTAAAGTATATGTTATAACACTCCAAACTCGTCTATTTTCGACGAAACTTATTTTCTTCAATTGGTTTAGCTTCTAAGCTTTCGAACCCTCTTGGGACTCATTATTCATGATCTTAAATATTTGTAACCTACAAGGTAACATGATTAACTTACTTTATGTACTTTCAAAGATGATCTCATTTCAGAGCTTACATCAATTGACTTACGACGTACTCTCACATACGAGACTATGGGGTGTAACATCATTCCCCCCTTTGGAACATTCGTCCTCAAATGTTTTCTTATGCACTTCTCAGTTTCATAATCTATAGCTCTTATGAATAATTTTGTATTGTCCTTGACATCAAGGCAACTATTATGTGAATAAATCTGAAGGCTAGGGCATCCCCCCTTTTAGGACTTTTCTCACACCACGACTTGTTGTCTGAATTCTTCCAATATTGTAATTGTTTCTACCTTCTTTCATGAACCCTGTATTCTAACCTTGAATGTGCGGCAATGCGACTCCTATCTCTTTTTTCCGTTAACTTTTAACCAATCTCTAGGCTTCACTTTGTTAACCTATATAGTACTATGACATGCTGTCCTTCTGGGCATCTATAGGTGTACTAAAGTTCTTTGCTTGGTACTTTGTTGAACTTACTACTATTGCTATATATTATTTCATAGCCTCAGTTATCTATGCTTATGGCATTACCACAACTAGGTAGGTCATATTGTACCATAACTCTTACTTAGGTTTATTATTATCGAGACTTTCCACCCAAATCCAGGTTAATCTCTCATCGCTTATCCTATATGTATAAATCTAAGTCATTTAATGCTTCCTTATTACCGTTCATCTTAAGAATGACAACCTAATCTCATCGCATATTTGTAACTTTCATTCATCTATTGTTGATTCACCTTAGTGTTGATCTATAATCTACCACTGATAACTTGAAACCTCTTATGCAGTATATCGTCACTATGGCTCACGTCTCATTGGGGAACATCTGAAGTGATTTTCCTGATCCATTTAGGGACGATACTATACTCCAATAACCGTATTTCATAGCATCATAACGTGATTCATCTTATGGGGGTATTCAAATCCCGTGCAATTTATGAAATCCTTGTTCTCAAAATCATTACTCAATCAAAGGCCTAAACGTCATCCTCTTATCATTTATCACAGTTACACCCTTACTTTACTACCAGGGTAACATTCCATCTCATGAAATATCAACTCTTGATTTTTTTTATTCTTCCCGTTCATTATCCACGATAGGTGCCACTTACTTATGGAGTGTATACAATATTGTAGTGAGAAAGTTGTTATAAGACCATTTCTTATTTAGGTCACTATGCTTATGTTGAAGCCTTCTTCCTTATTTCCTCAGGTAGACTCTTGTAAAGCTGCGAGCTTATTACATCATATACCCAAAGGAATTTTTGATGTTCTTACTCACCCATTATTATCCTTAGTTACTTACATCCACGCCCTTGTGCTCGTAAGGTTGCTTCTGAAGTGAAATTTCACTATCTCCCTAGTGCAACTTTCTTTTATTTCTGCAACACTTATATGGTACCTTTAACTACCCAAACTCCTATCTTAATATTACTCAAGGATCACAATGTCATCATATCTGCGAGAGTTAATTCCCTATGTTAGGTTTCACTACGTTTATCTTGCACGATATGTTGATTTATCCATGACCTCTTATTTAGCTATAACTAGGATCTTCTTGAATCAACTACAGACTACTCGTTGGTCCATTCTCATATTTATATTTATATTATGCGTAACCTCTTTTGGGTTATGTCCTTTGTCTTAACTTACCTCTCGTACGGGATCCTTATGTATCAAGTGTTAATTTCCACTTATTTATCAATATCATCGAGTGCAAAACCCTTATTGATTCTCTCCGGCGTCATGCTTGCATAATGTTTTGGAGTCATATTATATCTGTAGGATCTGAATAAATGCAATCTCATTCCTTTCGCCTTTTTACCGCATTCTTCCTTTTTAATCGATAGTTACCTCATCATCTTTGGCATCTTTTCACATCTTAAATTACATTAATCGCCTTGCGGTAACCCTTCTATACCAAAGATAACAAAATTCCTTACCCACGAGGGTGACGCTTAGTGTAACTGGACCATATAGTCCCTTAAGCTTAACTTTAACTTTAGGGAAGCATCTTCCTGAATGACCATTCTCTGAATTTCTCATTAATCTTCTTCCGTTGTTTCTATTTTTCGACGGAACCCCATCTATGAAATTCTCACGATGACAACTATTATCAAACCCTTTGATCCCTAATTCATGTTCAGTTTATCTTTTCCCTAGCCCATACTAATTTCTATTACTCTAGGGTCTAACTTTTCCCTTTGGCAATCACGTTACAGTCACATACTTATTTCTCGAAATGAGGATGTGACTTTATGACCTATGCTCTTTTGTTGCCTCAAGGACTGTTACCTCTCGTATTTTCCTTCCCTTGACTATAGATTCGATAATACTATCATTTTTTTCCTTCCGTTTTTATCCACGTATCACATCTTACTCATAATGCTTTATTAACTCTCTTCTCTTTTCCATGCTAACATTTATGTCTATCACTTTATTCTGAATATTTCAACAAGACATTCTTCTTCTTCTAGCTCCCCATGCTCCATCCACTAGCTCTTTGGGTTGCCTAAAATTCTCTTTCTACTAGGGACGGGAGCCATACTAAGTTAATATTTATCCTTTCTAAGATTCCAGTACTTGTCTTTGTAAATGTTTTTTTTGAACACTCTAGCATTCATATCTGGATGTACTATTTTAGAGTCCACCATCTGGATGTCTCACAAGGAGATCTATTAGCACATTTGCAATATGTTTTGGAAATGTCAATTAACGCAAATAATCCACTCACCATTTTGGGTTACTCTAACCCCAGTCGGATCCTGATATCCTGTCCTTTTCTTAAACTATATTTGTTTGCTCATATAGGGCATAATTGAGATGAGTGTGGCCAATTGTATAAAACTCTGTTACAATTAAAAGGTAACTAAAACTGTTTATATCTCTCTGCTTGAATTGTAAATACTGTTAATCTTCACTAACTGGGTACCTCGTACCTTTCATCACCTTGTTTCTTTTACTTGTTGAAACTTGTATCTACCTTCTGATTCTCTTATTGCCTTTAACCATAGGGGTGGATAGATATTCTTTGCCTTAAGGCTCCTTATCAAGAGGCTTACCTGTCTTAGTACACATATGATCTACTGAAGACCTTACATTTAGTCATCATAAGCATCATGCAAAATCGAGTTCCTCTGACTCAACTTTTTCAAATCCACATGCAATCTCTTACCAACCATCTTTCTAGATGTAGCATCGTCGTATTATGAATGAGATAGAATTTAGGAAATTGAGTTCTTACGACTGAGCTCTACCACACGATCTAGAGTAAGAAGAAAGAGTGACAGTCCTAAATGCCCTGTTGCCTCTTGATTATATGTGTGGTGCACAACACACCCATAAACAAGACTCCATTAGACACGGCTTGTAGACTCCCTAGGACAGAAATGCTCTGATTCCACTTCTGTCATGACCCAACCTATGGGCCGCGACGGGCACCCGGTACTTTATTCAACCGAGTACCAACATAACATATCTTTCTTATCGTACATGGGTAAATGTGCCAAAATGGTCATCATGACATAATCGAAATAAAACATAAGGTAATGCTAGACATATGACGACCTAACATGATATAGAAACTTATACATGTGACATACGCGGCTATAAGGCTGACATGACCATTTGTAAACTCAAACATAGGTCGATAAGGCCATACAAGTATCCATATACCTAAAATTTATCTACAAGCCTCTACGAGTACATAAACATAAAAAAGAAGTCGGGACAGGGCCCCGCCATACCAGTCAATGCATTTCTCAATCATACTGACCAAATAGGCAAGTCCAGAGCAAGTGGAGTACAGCAACACCTTCTTCCGAGCTGATAGCCTACTAGGAGGATTGTCAACCTGTCTATCGAGACATGTGGGCATGAAACGCAGCGTCCCAGAGCAAAAGGGAGGTCAGTACAAATAAAATACTGAGTATGTAAGGCAGAATATCATAACTAAGAATAGTAATGTAAAGAGATGTAGGAGATACAACCTGTAGCATCTGAGTGCCTCTGAGAGATAGTGAAATGGTGTGGAGAAACACCATATAGATGTAGGGTGGTGAGCTGGTCGTTCGTTGTAACATTTCTGTGTCGTTTGACACTACTAAGGTGGTCGTTTTGTGTATGAAGAGATTGCGGTGTGTTGGGTTATTTTGTAGTATTTTGTGGTGTATATAAGGATGGAAAATAATGTATATATATATGTTTTTGTTGTTTTTCTGTTCTTGTGTTGTTGGTGTTATCTTGAATTTGGAGGAAGTAAGGATAAGAGGGGAGATGTTGCTCGTTCTAATACAAAATAAGCTTGTCATTCGTTGTGCGATTGTTGTACCTTTCGTAACTAAATGATAATATTATAATAGTTGTTATAGATTAAGGTACGAAGAGGCGATTTCAACTTCGTGAGTGGAAATATTGTGATAAGGTATGTTAAGGAACTTCTTTCATTCGTTTGGCATGATCTAAATTGAAACGAACGTAAATAATACGTTATTTCATAATGAATCTACCCCTAGAAACTAAGGTTGTCCATGTTGTTCTTTCTTTACAAAGTTATTCTAAGAAAGTATGTATGATACTTGAGTCCTAGTGAAGTTCATATAATGGTATGATGTCCATAATGTTAATCGAAGGTGCAACTACCTTACGTCACTCCGAAAGGTTGACAACGTGATTCCATGAGTCCAGCATACATTATATATAGTATCTATTTTACTCTATTGAGTCGCACTATAGTCGGCCGGGTACAGCACATGTTGTTCAACCACTGATCAGTTGGGTTTATTGAGCTCCACGTGGCCGGGTACGATTCTACCGAGCCTTATGATGGCCGGGCATGTTTTTACCGAGTCCTCTACGAGGCCGAGTATGATATGATGATGATAATGCCCACAGAGGCGGATGTTTTTAAGAGATTATGTATATATATGTATCACGCATTTCATGTCACTATCTCTCAGAGGCACTCTGATGCTACAGGTTGTATCTCCTACATCCCTTTACATTACTGTTCTTAGTTATGTTATTCTGCCTTACATACTCAGCGCCTTATTTGTATTGACGTCCCTTTTGCTCGGGGACACTGAGTTTCATGCCCGCAGGTACCGATAGACAGGTTCACAATCCTCCTAGTAGGCTATCAGCTCAGCGGAAGGTGTTGTTGCACTCCACTTGCTCCGGAGTTGCCTATTTGGTCAGTATGATTGGGACATGCATTGACTGGTATGGCGGGGCCTTGTCCCCACCTTTTTTATGTTTATGTACTCGTAGAGGCTTGTAGACAAATTTCAGGTATATGGATACTTGTATGGCCTTATCGGCCTATGTTTGAGTTCACAAATGGTCATGCCAGCCTTATAGGCGCGTATGTCACATCTATAAGTTTCTATATCATGTTAGGTCGTCCTTTGTCTAGCATTCCCTTATGTTTTATTTCGATTATGTCATGATGACCATTTTGGCACATTTACCCTTGATAGTACGATAATAAAGATATGTTATGTTGGTACTCGGTTGAATAAAGTACCGGGTGCCCATCGTGGCCCATAAGTTGGGTCGTGACATTGTTGTTGGTGCTCTCGAGGTTCTCTGATGGCTATGTAGTTGAGTGATTGCGGCTTGTTGGGCCTGCAGTATTTCGAAGATCACTTGAAGGTTGTTTTGCCCATTCTTCTGAACGGTGGTGTATTGTTTCTCTTGTGGGATTTTTTGGTGTGCATTCCAGCTGGTGCGAAGGTTTATGTCATCACGTCGGTCGTTGTTTGAGTCCATTCTCTCGAGGGTCGCTTCACTATGACACTAAGGCCTTGTGGCGGTACGCCGGCATTCGGGACGCGCAAATCATTCCCTCCAAATATCTCGAGGCTGCTACTTTCGTACGCACTTACTGAGTTGGACATTCTGACCTGAAATCGAACATTCTTTGGACAAGAAAAAGTGTAAAGAGATAACTTGTGTTTTCAACGAACTAGTACTAAAACGATCACTATTATTTTTAGCCCCACGGTGGGGGCCAAACTGTTTACCGTGAAAATGGTAACTACAATTATATTTAGTTATGTGGTTCTAAAAATACGTGATTTATCTTAATACCAGTTATTGAACAGTTTTAGCTGAGTGCGTTAGGATAGAACAATGAGAAACGACTAAAAGGTTAAAGGAAAGCAAACCAGAATGCCTTAGGCCGAAGGATCGATGTTCACCTTGAGGGTTCCTAAGACCGAGATTTGGGCCTTGATCGGGTGGTCGATGGAGATATAAATGGCCTATAGGCCTTGAGATACACTATTTATGATCAATGATAAGCTATAAATGAAGAACAAGTAAAAGAAAGCAATAAATGCAAGTAAATGAGCTAAAAAAGAGGAATAGAGGATGTTTCATATTAAAGCAAAGAATGTTCTTGTGATTTGTATTCAATGTATTGTCTGTTACAAAATGACAAGTACTCTCTTTTTATAAGAGAAGGAGCCTCAGCATAGTACATAAGCATTCATTACAAAAGATCTTGATTGATTCAGCTAGTTAATGCCCAAGTACGGAATCGTACTTCGTTGCAGGGTTGCCTGTCTCGATCCCCGTGATGTTTCCTATGGTGGTTTTGAACCCGTGTCCCCCTAGGTCAAATCATAGGAGCGTCCAAGGTGGGCTTCAGGCCATACTCCGAATTCCGCGTGAATCAACCATCATGGAATAAACGTAAAATCATTTTTTAACCATATATACACTTAGGAATTCTCGAAGGTAACCTTCGTTGAACAATTGAGCTACTTCCTCTCTCAACTGTCTACAGTCTTCGGTCCTATGGCCATGCGTGCCATGGTATTTACACATCAAGTTTGGATTCCTTTGAGAAGGATTAGTTTGTATAGGTCTGGGCCACCTAGTGTCTTTTATCCTCCCAATGGCCGATACGATACCCGACGCATCGACGCTGAAATTGTACTATGATAATCGGGGTACTTTTGTGGGATCTGTATATTTGTCGAATCCATAATTTCTCATGAGTCCCCGAGAATTCTTTCCTCAGTCACCCCTCCGATTGTTCCGGGTGGAATTATGTCTCGTATGATTATTCCTTCTATATGAAACATACGGTTGGTACCTATCTTTATTCGGCCTCGATACTCTATCAACATCCCTTTGGTTCTTAGCAGTCGATTGGTTGGAATTCACTGAACCTGAGGGGGCTCCCAGTTGGTCGTCCTCGACTCTAATATTCGATTGGTACCAGTTGTGAACATCTTCCCAAGTCATAGCTGGGTATTCTATCAAATTTTGCTTCAGTTGGCGTGACGGGATCAAACGCCTCTCATTTATTCCCTAGGTGAAATCCTGAACAATCCAATCGTTAGTAACCGGTGGCAGCTCCATACGCTCCATTTGGAATAGAGATACAAAATCTCGTAGCATTTCATTTTCCCTCTTCTTTACCTTGAAGAGTTATGATTTCCTCGTTGCAACCTTTATATCTCCAGCGTGTGCCTTTACAAATGAATATGCCAACATGGAGAACGAATCGATGGAGATCGGTAGCAAGTTGCGATACCAAATCATAGCCCCCTTCGACAGGGTTTCCCCGAACTTCTTTAGCAATACTGACTCAATTTCATCGTCTTCCAAATAATTTCCTTTGATAGCGCATGTATAAGAGGTAACGTGCTCGTTGGTGTCCGAGGACCCGTTGTATTTTGGTATATCAGGCATCCTAAACTTCTTTGGTATGGTCTTCAGAGCCGCACTTGGAGGGAATGGTTTTTGCACAAACCTTTTGGAGTCCATTCCCTTTAGGATTGGTGATGCCCCTAGAATCTGATCAACTCGAGAGTTATAGGTTTCCACCTTCTTGTCGTTGGCCTCGATTTTCTTTTCTCCCGATTCATTATAGCTGGGTCAGTTATCGAAGTATTACCACCTGATCTTTCAGGCACTGGCTCGGTACAGCGAGTAGCCTCTTGTTCGACCCTATTCGGAGCCACGTACTGACTTTGCAACTGGGAAATGGCATTCTGTTGGGCTTGCAGCATCTCAAATATAACTTGGAGACTAACACCTTCATCTCCTCTACCCTGATTACCTCGACTGTCAGTTCGACTCTCTCTACGTACGCTTCCATCGGGGTCCCCTCCTAAATCCGCATTTAAAGCAATGTGGGAACCGACATCGACCAGGTTGACCGGCGGTGCCCCTCCGAGGTCAGCTTATGGCACCTCGATTCCTGGAGCTGTAATATTCTCGTTCGCTCCGTGGAGTCCGAGACCGTTGTCACCATGAGGAGCTGTATTTTGTGAGTTTGACATGATTTATCCTGAAAATAAAATTCTTGACAAGAAACAAGCGTTAACTAGTGTGTTATATCAGAATTAACACTGAACAATCACTATTATCCTTATCCCCACGGTGGGCGCCAAACGTTTTACCTCGAAATACGAGTAACAATTAAACTTGTAATGTGGTTATAAGAATATGTGATCTAATTCAATGTCAATAGATAAATAGATAAATAAATATAGAAAATGACGATTTAAATGGATCAAACCCGTGTATTTTATGAGTTATTGACCTCGATCTGGATTAGACTCGAGATCAAATGTCAAGAACAGTAAGATCTGCAATAACAGTATGAAAAATATGAATGTAAAGAGTTAAGAGCGAACAAAAGAGTGTTTGTATTACTCAATAGTAGTGTAAGTAATAACTCATGGATGATGATAGTTGGAATCATGTGCTTACAAATAAACAGGGTTCCTCTTTATATAGTAGAGGAATCCTAAATAAGGTTGTATACGGCAGAAATCGAAGAAGTCCGATTTCGAAGTCTCTATTGACTCAAAGTAAAGTTCGAGCCCGACCTCATAATGCAAACCTCGAGAAAACGCATCGAAGGTCCAACACGGCCTACCTCTAGGCAGTGCAAAATCTATGACAGTCAAGGAAAAGCGATAAATCTTCAAGGGCATATAGATCAAGGGGCAAATCTCAGGATTGTTCGTACAAATCCGTACTAGGCGGTTATACAGTTGTACCAATAGCACTTTTTACTGTAAATAGAAATATATTTTCCCCTCCTATATAAAGGGGAATCCAATCATTTGTAAAGAGGATCATAATATTCACTGCAATAGAACATTCTACTCTACTTTTCTCGTTTATTGTGCTCAAGATTCTTCTGCTCTATTGTTCTTCATCTATTGTTCATACTATATTACTATTAACCAACCTCGAGACCCCCGAGCCTGTAAGCTCGAGGTCCCAATTCCTTGAGTAACACTGGTTTGGTTATCATATTCTCCTTACTTAAGCTTAATATTTCTTGCTTATTTACTAGTATTCGAATAAATCACATAATTTTAGAACCACAAATCAAATATAATTGTTAACACTAATTTCGAGGTAAACAGTTTGGCGCCCATAGTGGGGCTAAAGATGATAGTGATTATTTTGGTGCTAGTTTTCTTATTACACACGTTATTCTTCACACTTTTTCTTGTCCAAAGATTCTTTGATTTCAGGTCAAAATATGTCTAACTCAGCAAAATCACATGGAAACGACGGTCTCAGATTCCTTGGAGAAAATAGTGCAACAGCTTCAGGGGCCGTTGTACCACCGCTCAACCCTGGTAGCACCAGCACCTAACCCAGACGACGTTAATTCTCATATTGATGTGCACGTCGATTTGGGCACTGATATTGAAGGGAGTGTACGTGGAAGGGACCACCCTGACGCGCAAAGAACACATGATCGAGATGAAGTCAGCCTCCAAGTAATCTTTGAAATGTTGCAAGCACAACAAGTTGCTATCGCTCAGTTACAGAAACAGCAAAAGACTCCGAGCACAGCAGGACCAGAAACAGCTTCTCGAGTTGAGCCAGCACCAGAAAAATCAAGCAATAACGGGTCAGGAACTGACCCCATCATCATGAGGATGCTCGAGGAACTCACCAAGAGGGTCGAGTCAGGAGAAAAGAAGATAGATGGCAACGACAAGAAAGTGGAAACCTACAACTCGAGGGTCGACCAGATCCCCGGAGCACCCCCGATCTTGAAAGGACTAGATTCGAAGAAGTTTGTACAGAAACCATTCCCACCAAGTGCGGCTCCCAAGCCCATTCTGAAGAAGTTTCAGATGCCCTACATCCCAAAATACAACGGGACCACAGATCTAATGAGCACATTACCACATACACTTGTGGTATAAAGGGTAACGACTTGAAAGACGACGAGATCGAATCTGTTTTGAAGAAGTTTGGAGAAACATTGTCCAAGGGAGCCATGATGTGGTACCATAACCTGCCCCCAAATTAAATAGATTCGTTTTCCATGTTAGCAGACTCATTTTTAAAGGCACATGCTGGTGTCATAAAGGTTGCAACAAGGAAGTCCGATGTGTTTAAGATTAAGCAAAGAGAGAAAGAGATGTTGAGGGAATTCGTCTCCCATTTTTAGATGGAATGAAAGGATTTACCGCCAGTCTCCGATGACTGGGTGCGTGCAAGCTTTCACTCAGGGGCTGAATGAACGAAGCTCGATAGCTTCGAGGCAGCTGAAATAAAACTTGATCGAGTATCCGGTCGTAACTTAGGCAGATGTACATAACAGGTACCAATCTAAAATTGGGGTCGAGGACAACCAATTGGGAGCCCCTTCGGGATCAATTTATGCAAGCAGGCCAGTATCAAAGGAACAAAGAAATGCGGAAAGGGAGTCAAGGCTGAACAAGTAAAGGTATCATCCATACGTTGAAGACACGAGAAATACTTCGAGGCGTAACATACCTCGAAATGATCAAAGTGCATATCAAGGCCAAAATGCCCAGGGACTCGTGAGCAAGAACGGGTTTGACAGACACTCGGGACTGGTGGAGGCACCTTGATTGTCAAAATACAACTTCAACATCAATGCCTGAGACATCATATCAGCCATCGGCAAGATTAGAGATACTAGGTGGCCCAAACCCATATAGTCAGATCCTTTTCAAAGGAACCCCAACTTATTGTGCAAGTACCACGGTACTCATGGTCATAGGACCGAAGATTTTAGACAGCTTCGATAGGAGGTAGCCCGATTGTTCAACAAGGGGAACCTTCGAGAGTTTCTCAGTGAACGGACCAAGAACCATTTTTGAGAGAGAGATACAAACAGGAAAAACGAACTAGAAGACCCCCAACATGTCATTCACATGATCATCAAAGGAGTCGATGTCCCACAGGGACCCATATTCAAATGAACCAAAGTATTTATCACTAGGGAGAAGCAATCTCAAGACTACATCCCCGAGGACACTCTCACATTCAGCGAGGAAGACATCAAGGCTCTGTCTCAGCCTCATAACGACGCACTAGTAATTTCAATCCTTTTAAATAAAGTTCAAGTTAAACGTGTGCTCGTGGATCCAGGTAGTTCTCCCAATATAATCAGGTCGAGGGTCGTGGAGCAGCTCGGGTTGCTCGACCAAATCATACCCGCCTCTCGAGTGCTGAAGGGATTCAACATGGCAAGTGAAACAACAAAGGGGGAAATCATCCTCCCAGTCAACGTGGACGGAACCATACAAGTTACCAAGTTTCATGTCATCAAAGGTGACATGAGGTACAATTCTTTGCTTGGAAGACCATGGATCCATAGCATGAGGGAAGTACCATCAACCCTTCATCAAATGATGAAGTTTCCAACAAAGAATGGCATGAAAACGGTGTATGGAGAGCAGCATGCAGCAAAAGAGATATTCGCAGTGCACAACTTTGCACTAGCATCGACACCATCTACCTCGGAGAAGTAAAAGGACAAACAGGTAACCAAATAGCAATCACAACCCATACCCTCGGTTGAGCCCGAGGGACAGGAGCCCGATGAACGGGTGGTCAAGGACAAAGAAGAAGATTTCATCACTCCCTGAGTCTTCGTTGCCCCCGAGGAGTCAGATGCAATGAAGTCCACCGTCTAAGAACTTGAGCAAGTCGTATTGATCGAGCATCTTCCAGAACGAAAGGTATACTTGGAAACGGGATTAACCCCCGAACTCAAGAAAAAACTCATTCAATTGCTTATTGATAACATTGATTGTTTCGTTTGGTACCACTTAGATATGATAGGGATCCCACCGGAGATAACCACCCATCGACAAAGAGTCGACCCCAGGTTCAAGCCGGTGAAGCAAAAAAGGAGACCTCAGTCTGAGGTGAAGCATACATTCATCAAAGATGAGGTAATCAAACTTCTCAAAATAGGGTCCATTATGGAAGTGAAATACCCCGAATGGCTAGCTAACGTAGTGGTAGTCCCTAAAAAGGGGAACAAACTTAGAATGTGTGTAAATTACAAAGGTTTGAACAAATCATGCCCTAAAGATTCTTTCCCACTGCCCAACATCGATCGATTGATCGATGCCACGGCCGGCCACGAGATCCTTACTTTTCTCGATGCCTACTCCGGGTACAATCAAATCCAAATGAACCCGGAGGACCAGGAAAAAACTTCGTTCATCACGAAGTATGGTACATATTGCTATAATGTAATTCCCTTCGGGATATAAAATGCAGGAGCAACATATCAACACCTAGTTAATAAGATATTCGAACATCAAATAGGCAAATCTATGGAAGTTTACATTGATGACATGCTAGTTAAGTCGATGCATGCAGAGGGCCCATTTGACCCATTTGCAGGTGACGTTCGATATCTTAAGAAAGTACAACATGAAACTCAACCCCGAGAAATGCGCTTTCAGAGTCGGCTCGGGCAAGTTCTTAGGTTTCATAGTATCGAACCGCGGGATCGAAATCAACCCCGATAAAATCAAAGACATCGAGGAAATCACTATCGTGAACAATGTGAAAGTCGTACAACGGTTGACCAGGCGGATAGCTGCCTTAGGCTGATTTATCTCGTGGTCTTCAGATCGAAGCCATCATTTCTTCTCCCTACTCAAGAAGAAGAAAACCTTCGCGTGGAACCTGGAATGTCAACAAGCCTTGGAAGAATTAAAACGGTATCTCTCGAGCCCGCCTTTGCTTCACACTCCAAAGGAGGATGAAACACTATACTTATATTTAGCAGTATCCGAGGTGGCGGTAAGTGACGTATTGGTTCGATAAGAGCAAGGTACGCAATTTCCTGTCTATTATGTAAGTCGGACCCTAGGAGATGCTGAAACCAGGTATCCGCATTTAGAAAAATTAGCCAGTGCATTAATAAGTGCTTCTAGAAAGTTGAAACCATATTTTCAATGTCATCATATATGTGTACTTACTACATATCCACTTCGAAATATTTTTCATAAGCCCGAGTTATCGGGCCGATTGGCCAAATGGTTCATCAAACTCAGAGGGTATGATATCGAGTATCAACCCCGAGCGGCTATCAAGTCTCAAAGTTTGGCAGACTTCGTGACCGATTTTATGCCTGCACTCGTAACCGAAGTAGAAAAGGAACTCTTGCTAAAAACAGGTACATCATCGGGGGTATGGACCCTCTTCACAGATGGTGCCTCGAATGTGAAAGGGTTTGGGCTCGGCATTGTTATGAAACTGCCTACGGGCAGTACCATTAGACAATTTATAAAAAATTGAAATTGACTAACATGAGGCCGAGTATGAGGCCATGATTGCAGGTCTCGAACTAGCCAAGGGCCTGGGAGCAGAGGTCATCAGGGAAAAATGTGACTCTCTTTTGGTGGTAAACCAAGTGAATGGGAGCTTCGAGGTTCGAGAAGATAGGATGCGAAGATACTTAGACAAGCTTCTAGTGACATTGCGCCGCTTAAAAGAGTGGACCCTGGTCCATGTACCTCGAGAACAGAATAGCGAGGCCGAGGCAGTCACAAACTTGGGGTCATCTGTTGAAGAAGACGACATAGTCCTGGGGACTGTCGTACAACTATCAAGTTCGGTGAAAGAAGAGGGTCATGAAGAAATTAACTCGACAAGTCTAACATGGGATTGGAGGAATAAGTATGTCGAGTACTTCAAACATGGAAAGCTCCCCACGAACCCAAAAGAATTGAGGGCCCTCCGAGACAAAGCAGCCCGATTTTCACTCGACGAGAATGGAGCATTATATAGGAGGACCTTCGGTGTACCACTGGCAGTATGCTCGGGACCGGGAGACACTGATTATGTGCTATGAGAAATTCACAAAGGCACTTGTGGCAACCACTTCGGTGCTGACTCCTTGGTTTGAAAGGTGATTAGAGAAGGTTATTACTGGGATAGCATGGAAAGGGACGCTAAGGAGTTCGTTTGAAAATGTGATAAATGCCAAAGATTTGCACCAATGATCCATCAACCCGGTGAACAACTACACTCGCTCATATCCCCGTGTCAATTCATGAAATGGGGGATGGACATCGTCTGACCCATACCAACAGCACCAGGTAAAGCTAGATTTATCTTATTTATGACTAACTACTTCTCAAAATGTGCAGGCCTTCGAAAAGATAAGAGAAAAAGAAGTCAACGACTTCATATGGGACCACATCATATGTCGACTCAGGATTCCCTCTAAGATAACATGCGACAATGGGAAGCAGCTCATCGGTAGCAAAATGAACAAAATTCCTCAAGGATCACAATATCAAAAGGATCCTATCAAAGCCTTATCACCCAAGTGCAACCGGTCAAGTCGAGTCCACAAACAAAACCATCATCCAAAACTTAAAGAAGAGGTTAGATGATGCGAAGGGGAAATGGAGAGAAGTATTGCCCGAGGTGCTATGGGCATATCGAACAACTTCGAAGTCGAGCACGGGGGAGACCCCGTTTTCCTTGGTATATGGATATGAGGCATTGATCCCAGTTGAGGTCGTAGAACCGAGCGCCAAATTTCAACATACCACCAAGGACTCGATCAACGAGGCCATGAACACCTACCTCGAGCTACTAGATGAAAAACGTGAGGCCGCATTAGTTCGAATAGCCGCACAAAAACAAAGGATCGAAAGGTACACAACAGAAGAACGAACCTCTGCTACTTCAGAGTCGGGGACTTAGTTCTAAGGAAAGTCACCCTCAATACTCGAAATCCAAATGAAGGGAAACTAGGCCCTAACTGGGAAGGACTGTACCGTGTCCTCGGAGTCGTGGGCAAAGTATCCTATAGACTCGGCACGATGGATGACGAGCAACTACCAAACAATTGGAACATATCATTTCTCAAACGCTATTATTGCTGAGGTATGACCTTCTCCCCTTTTTCATTTATATTTTACACTAACTCCTTACATGTTTTGATTGGAGATATCAGAGCACCCCTCAACTCGAAGACCTTGGGTTATAAAGCATGCGTTGCACTATTTTTCCCTTAGATCTGGTTTTATCCCAAATGGGTTTTATCGGCAAGGTTTTTAACGAGGCAACATCTATATGCTACCTAAGGAAAACTCAACAAGTATTCAAGGCTTCTTTTTAATCAACCTCGAATACTGGGTGGAATCACCCTCGGAGGTTACATTTTCGAAGAAAACAAGTCATGCCAAGGAGAACCTCGATAGGAGAATGTTGTGATGGGCCAAATGGTCAAATGAACCGTGTCCATATAGAATAGTCGAGCCCCCGATGGCAAAAACATGTACGCATGTATCGATTACTCAAAGAAGCATTCTTATTATATCAAAACACTTTTTGCCTCAAAGAAGTTCACTACTTTCACATTTAACGGCTCAAGGGACAAATACACCCGAATACTCGGGGACTTTCATCGATAGTAGACACGTCAAGCCATCGAATACTCGAACTTATAAGACCTCAATTAGGCATATTCGAACCTATAAGACCTCAATGAGGCAAACTCGAACTTATAAGACCTCAATGAGGCATACTCGAACTTATAAGACCTCAATTAGGCATATTCGAACCTATAAGACCTCAATGAGGCAAACTCGAACTTATAAGACCTCAATGAGGCATACTCGAACTTATAAGACCTCAATGAGGCATATTCGAACTCATAAAACCTTAAAAAGGCATCCCCTCGATATTAAGAATACGGCCATCTCACTCAGGGACTAAAGGCTACGGCCATACAAAAGGCTACGACCTAAATAATACGGCTCGGAGACGTCCGACTTCCGCCATAAAACTAAAGGTCTTCAAATACTTCGAAAAACCGATTAAATCAGGATACCCTCGGCAAAAGCAAAGGGGCTTCGATAAAATCAGCCCCGAATAATGTGAAGGCTTCTAAAATATCAGCCTTCGAGAAAACCTCAAGATGTACTCGACTGTCATTACTCATCAACTTACAAATGAGTTTCCAAACAATCGAACTTTCAAAAAGTCAAACGAATATAAAAACATGCCAAGGCATAACAAAAATTTTACAAGTCTTTATCCAGAAAGGGGGGAAATTGCAGCCATCTTAGAGGTCGAATCGACCCAATCTAAAAAGAGCCTAAGGGCCGATTTTTATAAGAGCCTAAGGGCCGATATGTAAGAGCCTAAGGGCCAACCTAAAGAGCCTAAGGGCCAACCTAATGAGCCTAAGGGCCAATCTAAAGAGCCTAAGGGCCAACCTAAAAGAACCTAAGGGTCTATGTTTTAAATACTAAGGGACGATACCTAAAGAACTTAAGGGCCGAAGCACACCATGCTCGAGACCTTACCCAGTTTGGACTCGAAAGCGTCGAGCCAAAGCTTAGCTCGAAGATCGGACCTTAAGTGGTCATCCACTATCGATCATCGATCAAAGCACAAAAACCTAAGGGTTTTATCAACAACACCAAATCTCAAAGGTAAAGAAAAGACAAGAATTAACGAAAAATAAAGATGAAACAAAAGATTCTTTTATATTCAAATGGGGTTCACAAAAAGTATATTTACAAAGCACCCACACGGAGCCCTTACACAAAAGAAGGAAAAAGAAAGAAAGCCTAGTCTACTGCCGGGGTCACTCGATCAGAGGTAGTCTCCTCAGGAGCTACATATTCGACGGCTTGACCTTAGACACCTCTTTTTCCAAGGCCTTCACCTTATCGATCTCAGCAGAAAGATCAAAGCCCTTGACTCGCACATCCTCGAGGGTTTGTCTTCGAGACTCCAGTCGAGATTGATTGATGGCCCATGCTAACTTGAGCTCGGCCGCATCAACTGACTTCTTATCGGGCATTGGTAGCATCAGCATCAGTCCGATATGTAGACATAATTGCATTAGCTTCGGACAAGGCTTTGGATAATTCTGCGGCCGACTCAGTATGAAGGTCCTTATATTTACGGCTTTCTTCCTTTGCACCTTGAAGTTGGTGCTCAGCAGAGGTCAGCTTCTCTCGAATAGTGTCCTTCTCGGAGGCTATAGCATCCATGCGTTGCTTCAACCCGAGGATCTCAGCATCTTTGGCCTTAAGCTCCTCCCGAAGTTTCCCCACCAGGTCATCCTTTTACTTAAGCTGCAAAAATAAATTTTCAACATTAGACACCAAAAACATAAAACAAGTCCACAAACACTATATTACCTACTCAACGAACTCGGCCCTCTCCTGAGACGCTTTCTCCGAAAAGGCTCGAATGTTGATGAGTTCCCCCTCTCTTTTGACATAGAGGGCCTTGAGTTCATCAGATTCTAGCATGAGCTTCCTAAGCTCATCCTCACATATAGCAAGTTCAGCTCGAGATTTTGAGAAGTCTTGATCATAGACCATCACAGCCTGGTTACAAAGAAAGGTAGTTAGAAAGGCATGAATCAAACCCTAAGCATAATTGTTAAAGACAAAGTATACATGCTTCGAAGCTTATCGACCTCTTCGAAGATGAATGAGGCATAAAGGTCGGGCCCCTACTCAATCCCGGCAAGGCATTCCTCGAAGATATCATTCTCCCCATGGGATGCCCCCACATCAGGAGTCATCATGTCCTGGGCATCCCGTATTTTCCCCTCAGAAAAAGATGGCCCTTGTGGGGAGCCATCCACGTCAATTACCCCGAGTGGCTCAATCGGGGCCCTCTCTCTCCTTCGGGGAGCTTTGGTATTGGTTTCTTTAGGCTCTTCGACCAAGTGCTTTTTAGCACAAGGTATTTTCTAATCATCAATCAGCTCGGGGACTTTACCCGAGCCTTCTTCGAAGACCTCTCCAGCTCGAGACTGAACCATATCGACAGCCTCTAGTTCAGCAGTCTTCTGTTCAGCTGCCTTCGAAGCATCAGTGCTTCCCCCTTCCCTAAGCACTAACGGGAAGTCATCATCTTCTTTGTCCTCACCATAAAGGCTCTCGGCAGCTTTCGGAGTTAAGGCCACTGTATCGGCCTTAGACTTTCGAACTTTGGCCTTTTTTGGTTTCGGGGACTCCGCCGGCGTCTCTTTCTTTCTCTTCTTATTCTTGGCAGGTTTTTGAGTCTCTACCTCGCCAGGTGGGGGCGGCCTCATTGAAACAGCATCCCCGAGTCCTACATAAGCTCAAAATTTAAGTGTGCTATCAAGAGTTATTTTACTAAGGGACTCAAATATGTCAATGATAAAATCTCACCATGGTTTTTGGCCTCCCATCGGATTTTGGCCAAGTCGCTCCAGACGAGCTCAGCATATGCAGAGGAGGAATCTAGTTGCCGAACCCAGCCCGGGAGGTCCTTGACTGCATTGGGGTACCACTCGACGACTGCATCATCAGAAGAGAGTTAGTCCAAATGAAAGAGAAAACATTTGATTAATGAAACGTACTCGACGAATCCATACTTACGCTTCATATTCCATTCCTCGGGGAATGGCATCTTTCCATCAGGTATCAGGTCGGAGGTCCTGAATCCAACGAAGCGGCTCATCCACCCTCGGTATTTATCTTCATCGATGCTAGCGAAGAAATACTTCGAAGATCGACGTTGCAATTTTATCAGGCCTCTTCGATAGAGACAAGGGTTTTCTAGTCTAATTAGATGGTCGAGGGTAAAAGACATCCCCTCGACCCGACTCGAAAAATACCTAATCAGGTAAATTATTCTCCAGAAGGAAGGATAGATTTGGCCGAGTGTCACCCGATATTGTAGACAAAAATCGAGGATCACTGGATCTAGCAGGGGCAAAGAAGGCTCTACGGGACCTAAGGTGAATGGGTATGTTTATACGCTTAGGAAACCTACTTTGTGAGTGGTTATGTCTTCTTCAGGTGAAGAGATCTCCATTTGTACTTCTTCCCCCCAACGGAAATCCGCCTTCACCTGTTCGGTTTTGATTATTAGGCTAATATAAGACATGGGTTCACATCGTCCCGCAACCGAGGAAGGTTTTTTCGACCTTGAAATCAGAAGACCTTAAATGTTTAATACCAAGGATATTAATTTTAACTCATATTAGCTCTTTTAGAATATCAAATAGTAATATCTCTGTGTGAATAATGTTTTATTATTAGTTAGATTTTATTTTTAATTTAAAAAATGTTAGTGTTAAAATTTTGTACAAGAGAAATAAAAAAGAAGCAAAGAAGTGAAAACCAGAAAAATAAAAGCAAGTCCTTCAAGAATTTTATGGGGAAGCTTTCTCTGTGAATAAATTACTCCATATCAAAGAGGCAGTAGAATTGAAATACTCCCTCTGATTTACAATAAGTGACCAGTTTACTTTTTTATTTTGATTTAAAATAAGTGTCCATTTATATAATCAAGAAAGAATTCAATTTGTTTTTACATAATAACCCTTATGTACATATCCCTAAAAAGTTTTCTTACTCCTCACATTAAATAGTTAATTAGGGGTAGTTTAGTCATAATAAGTATTTTTGTATACAATTTAGTATTTTTTTAATAGGCGTGCTAAAAATAAACTGATCACTTATTGTGAATCAGAAGAAATATGTGGTCAAGAGAAAATAACACATAAAAAGAGGGCCACGTGTTGGAAATAGTAATACATAGTACAACAGGCATGGAAGAATCAACCATTGAAATGATAGCTATTGAATAAATAGTCAGATGGGCCACCGTTAATTCCAAAGCTTATGCATATCTTAAGAGTGATGAACAATGACATAAGAAAAGGGTAATTTAGTCAAGTCATCCATAAATTAATATAGTTGCTACAGTAAGATTTCTTTTTTGTCCAACCATATTAATCCATTTTTACCGAAATGACCATAATATCCTTGTGAAAACAAGCAGGCATGTGTCACGACCCAATTTCGAAGTCGTGATGGCGCCTGTCGTGGAACCAAGCCAGCCACCTAACTATAACATTTCTAGGTTCGATTATTGGAGAAAATGCTCATTTTTAATAAATCCAAATCAGTAATAGTATAAATTCAGAAATTGGGAAACAATTTAGGAAGGAAAACAAAATTCAAATACTACAGCCTCGGATCCGGTGTCACGCAGTCATGAGCTGCTAATACATAAATAAGACCCAAAAGAAGGGAAAATTATCAACATAGTCTAAAAGTAATGCGACAGGTAGAATAAGAGAGGAGATGACGAGATCACGATCGCCAGCTGCTACCTCGTCAGCTCTGATGAAACTGCTGTGACTCACTGACCAGAGCTGGATCTCAATGTACCTGAATCTGCACACAAGGTGCAGGGTATAACGTGAATACGCCAACTCAGTAAGTAACGAAAATAACATATGGGCTGAGAGGTAGTGACGGACTAAACCTCCGAGTAGTTATGAACAACAGCATATAACATGAACATGACAGTAATATAGTAAGAATTAAGCCCAATACACCAAGTTATGTTTGTGTCTTTGCATAAGTTCATGTAAAAATCAGAAAATGATATGTACCCAGTACCCAAACCCTCATAAGGAATTCCACTCAGTACCAAGATTGGCCATGAAGCCCAGGGAAGGTCCATCCCGAAGTATAGATAAACACAGTGACATAGTCACTCAGTACTGAGGAAAAAAAGGCCAATCCAGCCCCACGGAGAAGATCCATCTCCGGAACAAACCTCACGGAGAAGATCCATCTCCGGAACATATCGCTCAGACAAGATCCATGTCCAGTGAAGATCCATCCCTCAATATATGTGCGCTCACTAGGAGTGTGAAGACTCCGGAGGGGCTCTTATAAGCCCAAGCGCTATATCAAACCAACGAAGGTATGATTCAAGGATCGCTGCGGTGTGCAATCCGATCTCATAACTGTCTCAAAAATCCAGCTCTAGGCCTCACACAGTCAATACTTTCAAGTCTCACTCACAATGCTCTCAAATATGTATAATTCAGCCCAAACAATGATAATGCAATATAACTAACAAATGATGAGACTGAGGCATTAAGATGTATGCTACAACAGGACTGAGTGCATGATAGTAAATAACTACAGATAGAGATAGCAACAATTGACCGTTTCAGTCTAAACACATTGGCATGAAGCCTTAGCAATTACACTTGTCATGATTTATAATATGTTCAAGGAAATCTCCACCTTCGCAGTACACGTATCAGTGTGAAACAACCATTAGACAATGCCATGGGATGAGCCAGGCCACAACAATCGGTATACGCCCACATGCCCGTCACTTGACAAGTGCATCACCTTAGTTAACAGCAAATATCAGGTAACTTGGGGTTTCGAACTCTCAGTTCAAAGGTTGAAGACGTTACTTACCTCAAACCGGCTATACTACTCCGCAGTGCCCTTGCTTCGAAATTCGGCCTCCGAATGCTCCAAATCTACCAACAATCAAATGTATATCATTATAATATGCTAAAGAATGAATCCCAATCGAAATCTATCAAAATACTCAAAAATACCGAAATTGATCAACCCCCCCCCCCCC